>CATIWF010134515.1:0-15897 GCA_949630135.1 Balakata baccata
AATATATATTATAATAAAATTTTATATAAATTATATTTTAAATTATTTTAATTGATAAATGAATGGATATTTTAATATAATTTAACTATTTTAATTTGTTCAAAATATAAATTACATAAATAATTTAATTTTATTAGTTATGAAAGTAATAAATATAAATATATTATGTTGAGTAAATTTTGTAATATAGTTATAAATTGATTTTAATTATAAATATTATCTTGAACTTATTATTGTGTATGAAATATGTATAGTACAAGTAATTTTAATATTTTATTATGCATGAAATATATGCTAAATATTATATTTTGAAAAAAAAAATATACTTCACCAGTTCGACTCCGGTTCAACCCTGGTTAAACTTTAAACCCTTGATCCTCTACCTTTTCCAGTTTATTGTCCGAACCAGATTTGACAACCTTGATTTATAACTTAACCCTTTTAATTTTATGAAAAATCAAATATAATAAATATTATATTAATTCCGTTGGCCATTGCATTTAAAAAATTGTATTTTGAACAATTTTTTTAATTTTAAAGTTATTTTTAGAGAAAAATATGCAAATAAATATTTATCTTTTTTTATATATAAAATATAGTTATCTAGTCCTAATAAAATTGAATTTCTAATTATGAATTATTAATACTATTCACTAATAACTTAAATTATTAAATGACAAAATTAATCTAATTAGCTAATACAATCATATTGACTTTTCGGTAAATTTGTCTGTCCCCCATTTCCACTTTTATATATAGTACGATATGATTTCATGGATTAATTTCTTCACTCCATTGCCTATGTGATGGTTAACCTTGTCTAACAGGTTCCAAATGCATGAACAGCAAACAATTACGTCATTCAAAAGTTTCTGCAACAGTTCTGCTAGGGCTTAACTTGTTCGACATAAGAATTAATGAACGTTATCTGTAGCATTGTTATGTCTGAACATGCAAAATTTTTGTGAAAGTGCCATTATAGTAGTGATGTAAAATGTGACCAGCCTCTCAAGGGGAATATGATTTGCTAGTTCAAGGAACAATATGACAACTAATTTGTAGGCTAGTTAGTTTATTATGCTTGGTTTTTTGTTATCGTAGTATGATTAGATTATTATGAATCATAGACACTTTAACTACATAATGTGTTGCGTTTCTGATGCGTTTCTGAACCGACACGAAACATTGTGGGTGCGTTTTGTAATTTTTAAAAAATTAGAAACACATTTTTTAAAGTTAAAAACATATTTTTTCCTTCTAAAACACCTAAAATCTATATGTGATAACAATTATTGCTGAATATATTTTATTATACGTCATTTTTATTTAATTCATATAAAAATTATAACTTGTAATTATATTTTTTATATTTATTTATTTATAAATTTTATCATATATTTTTAATTATATTCAAATTACTGAATTATGTATCTGCTTGCCAGCTACGCAGAATTTTGAATGACCTGAAGATTGAGCAGTGTATTTGATATAATGTGTTAGTGTTAATAGTCAAACTCTACAAAGTGATTTATGGTTTCTAGAATAGATGAGGGAGAAAATAGACTGACTGGAGTTCAGGCATTCATATATTGAAATAGTGTTATTTTTTTTAATATAAAAGGCCATGGATGCTTGTACTGTTTATGAAATTTCTGGTTAAGATATTGAATTTTACTTTTGTTGAGCAATTCCATTTTAGTTTACAACAAATGAACTAGACTGATTTTATTTTATTTTTTATTTTCCACATGAAGTTCATGAAATGTAAAGCACAGTTGAAGAATAACTTAGCTGTTGATCTTTTAGTCTTAGTCTGTCGCTTGCTTGTACATTAATAGGATATTGTTATATAGAGTCATGCGTTTTTTTTCTGCAAGTCTCCTTTTGACAAAACAATGTCTTCCTCTAACATCTGGGTTGTAGGATTACCTAGCTAAAAGATCTAAAAGGCTCAACTATCCCCGGCAGACAGATCACGGGGCATGATATTGATACGAATTGGAAGGAAAGATTAGTTGTGCCATAGTAAGATTATTTTTCCTTTACATGCTGTGCATTTCAAACATTAATAATTTCTCAAAGTTTAATGTGCTGAATATATGAACAATGATGACTTCCAAGTAACACTTCCTTTGATGCCATATGTTGCTAATAAATATCAATCATAGTGCTAAGCTGATGGCACAGCCTGGGGGGTTGTCTTGCTATGAGTAAACTGATACTAATTATTCGCATTTTCTGAGATCTTAGATAGGACAACCAACATGGGAGCAGAATAAAATACAAACTCTCTAGTGGACTGAAGATGTAGGCTTGTTTATGCTTTGGATTTCCTTTGTAGAAGTGTGACGATGGAAGGGAGTTTTGGGTGTTAATCATTTTCGGATCCTTGTAGATGACATCTATTCGCACTGTCGGCAAAGATCTGATTTCTCCGTAAGAATAATTAAGTTTGCAAATTAGTTTAAAATGAAAAGGAGCAAACACAATATACCTTGAGATTTATATAGGTGAAGATGACCTTATTTATACAAGCAGCAGTGGCCTTGGATTCTGTTGTCTGTTGTTCTATTAATCTAACAGTAAGATTACTTTCTGTTATATTTCCCCTTTCCGTGATTTGGTTGGGAGTTTAATTTAGCTGGATTCAGGTCTGTATTGCAATAACATGATAAGGTTTTCTGGTCTTTTTCATGTTTAAATTTTCTAATGTTGCAGAAGTAACTTGATAAGGACTTCAGGCCTGATGTTTTCTTGGTTTGGTATCGGTCCATATGGTTTTGTTGTGCTGTGGTTTTATATTTGCATTTGTGGTGGCCTGACTATGTCAATCTTTGGTTCATTTGGTTTGAATATTTTGTATAGTCATAATTTTCAAAGTAAATCCACTGGAATGCTCTAGAATCAAACCTTGAATACTAGGTTTATAATTGAATTAGGCTTCTTGTGGATGCATGTGGGCAATGACTCAAAAATATTAACTGATTTCTGCATAATGCAACTAAGTGTCATGAAGTTTATAATTGAACAATGATGGTTTGTGATTGTATTTTTTTACCATATATTTCTGGTAAGAGTTCTGCTCCATCTCATATTTCGGGACAAGAAAAAGAATTGTTATTTTTCTTTTACAATGGTCTGGCGGGTTAAATTGTAGAATGCAAACTATTCAAGCTACTCGACTTTGTCTATCTGTTTTCTGATATTGACTTCATATGGGCATTTCCATTTTCTAAGCATAAACATATAGAAATGCCAATTACCTATATACGATTTATGAGTGTGACTCAATTCATCAATAGCCACTTATGTCACATTTGAGGTTATGATAATAGCAGCAAAAACCTTCTCACACTAGGGAGCATCTTCAAAGGTCAAAATGAGAGTATATCGAAAAATTCTTGGATAGACTCAATTTGTTATGTTATCTTTAAATTAATTTAATCATATTGTGAGATGTATTTAATTATTTTATTAATTCACAATGATTGATTTAAAATAAATCTGTATACGTATTATTCTGTAATTGAATTAATTTACAGATGACTTAATAGATTGAATATATCAAAGAATTTCTCGGAATATGTCATATTCTTATCTCGTATGCCATCATGTGCACTTGGGTGCGCCATGTTTCAGCCAACATGATTTCTCTATCATTATTGTTGGACATGGTTCTGCCAACTATGATTGACATTCAAGAGTCAACTCTTTAAATAATATTATCCCTCTTATTGTGTGTATAATGGGCATATATGGTTACCTGAAATTGTGGTAAGGTATTAAAAAAATCAACTTCCAAAATGTTAGAGAAATGCTATCGATACTCTTTATTTTTTAATATTTATCTTCGGATTAGTTGGTGAACAAAGATAAATTTTTTAAAAATAATTTTTTTTTTCTTTACTTATTATTTTTTTTCCTCACCAACTAATCAAAATGTGAGTGTTAGAAAATGAAGATTGTTATTAGCATTCATAGTAAGGTTATTGCTAGCTAAGATCAAGAAGAAATCAAGATAGAATTAAAATCAAATTGAGATAGCCACTGTCTATAACTAACTTTTCATTCTCAAAAGTTGGATTGGTGATTCAGCCGCATATATGCTTTAATATAATTATATTGCAAAAGGTGGTGTTTATGTTGATCCATGGTCATGCTAAGGAAAATAGATAACTGTATCTCTCCATAATTCTCGAATTAATTTCATTTATTGCTATTGAATTTTACTGTTATTGTAGTAAAAATTACAAAATATTTTTCGTCCAAAAAAAGTTACTATATTTTTATTTTATTAAAGTTATTTCAGATCAATTTAATACTATAGATAATTAAAAATCTAACATATCAATTGAAGTGTTACCGGAAATTTAATGTGGTAGTTAATGTATCACAAGAAATTTAATATAACAGCTGATGTGTTATTGAAAATTGGCCGAAATTGGATTTTAGTAAACAAAAATATATTTCAGTGATTTTTTTAGAAGAAAGAAATTTATAATTTATTATAATAAGAGTAAAATTCAGTAACTATACATGAAATTAACCGCCAATACTGCTCTAGTTGGATGATTAAGTTTTTCAGAATTTTTTTGTCATCTACCACTTGTGAGTGAAAGGTATCAAACACGAAACACTTTATGAGAGACTAAGCACCATATGTTACTGGGATGGAAGTCATGACTTTTTTTTTTTTTTTAATTTGTTTTGCTTTTCATTTTTTTTTCAATTTTTATTAGCGGGAGACATCATTCAAAATTTTAAATAATTCAAACCTAATTTATTTAATTCTATAATTTGTCAAAATTTTGAAAAGAAGAACAACATATTATTATTTAAACAAAAAAAAAGAAGAAAGATATTGTTTCAAATGGAAGGTTGAAAATGACAAATTTTTAGAAAAATAAGAAGTCATTAGAAGGAAAAAAAAAGTTAAAGATGGCTCATGTAGATGATAGGATGATGTGGAAGAAAATTGATATGAATATTCAAAACCCAAAACAGTTTTCAATTTTTTTTTAATGCAAAACCTCTTTTTCTTTTTAGAAACCACCTGTGCCCTCACTTTATATTTCAAATTGGTTGAGATTAATTCTGCTTATACCAGATAGAATTATGAACTACGACAACCTTTTAACTTAAATAACTTTTTAATTTAAATTTATTTTAATATAAGCGAAGCAGTACAAAAATGATTAATCATTGATTTTTTTTAAAAAATTCTGAATATGAGAATACAATTAATTTCTAGTTAAAAAACATGATTAATTTAGAAAGTATTAAATTATAGTAATATTTGGAAAAAGATGATCGGAAATAACATAGTAGATAGAGCAAAGGGAATTCCTTGCTTGGGTGATAAGTGATATCCACGTCGGATATTACGCGTAATAGCGTCAAAATGGGTCCCATTTCTTTTTTTGATAAAATGATTCTATTGGTCCAACAACACGGACGACCCAAAATTGATCCTTCGGCTTACTTCTAACGCAGCTTTTTAAGCACGTCCTTCTCATCTCTCCGGTCTCCACCATTTTTTTTTTTTTTTTGCACAAATCACCCTTAATTTTAATCAGTGTTTTACAAAATCGGATTGATCACCTTTAATTTTAATCAGTGTTTTGCTTCTATTTACTAATCATCTTTTTTTTTTAATTAAGAGATACAATATATATTAAAATAATATAACTAATTTAATATGCATAAAATATGATAATACTTAGCAAAATCACAATCGATAATTCATAAATATTCATGCATAATTTAAAAGCTCACACATTTATAAAAAAATCAATAATTTATAAATTTGATTAGTATATAAACATAATTAAGATGACTATATTGTCTATATTAATTATAAATAAATTTATAATTTTATTAAGTAAATCAATTAAATATATATTTAATTTATTAATATAATTTAAATTAGTACATAAATTTAACATAATTCAACTATTTTGATAAAAAAAATATATAATACATATAGTAAGATATACATAATATAATATTGTCAAATTTTAAATTATTAAATATTTAAACACATAAATATAAAGTATAAATAATTATATATATATATATATAATTTTAAAATATAATTATTGGATCTCCACAGCTAGTGCAAGAAATATATTCTCCGTTCTTGTCCCACCTTGCTCAATAGAAAAAAATTTTGGTATCTTTATTTCTATGGAGAGATAAATAGGAAATCTTATCCCATTCGGAGTAAATCCCCACAAGAAAAGGAGATTTTTCACCCCATGCATTTAGGAGTGCAAAACTGAACTAAACCGAAACCGAACTGAATGCTCTTCAGTTTATTTGATTTGTTCGATTTTTAATTTATTCGGTTCGGTTCAGTTTTAAATGTTAAAAAACCGATAAAATTAAACTGATCGAACTTTTATATATATATATATATATAATGATTTATTATTACTTTTAGATAAAAAATTATGATTTGTAATATTTTATTTTGATTTATATTAGTATAAAGTCATGAACTATAAAAAATTATTTTAATTTATGTTTACTAATTTTAATTTAGAGTAATTGATAAAGTTATAATAATTAGTTTTAATTTATATCAATTTATAAAATTGTAATAATTGATTTCAATTTATGATAATTCATAAAATTATGGTAATTAAATTTAATTTGTAATAATTATAGTAGTTTATAAAGTAATGATTATATCAATTTATCATAATTTATGCTATTTTATCTTAATCTATAGTTATATTATTTAATTATAACTTTAACTTATATATTATGTTTGATAAAGTTATTATAGTTAATTTAATTTAATTATAATTAATAAAATTATGATATTTGGTTCTAATCTATTATAATTAATAAAATATAATAATTATAATATATATAAATTTAATTAATTAGTTAACAAAACCAATCGATTTGGTTCGATTTTTATAAATTACAATTAATTCAATTTTATATTTTTAAATTCGGTTCGAGTCAAAACCAAACTGATGCACAACTTTACATGCATTGCCAACTTTCCGAGATAAATATTAAAAAATTATATAAATTTACATATATTATATATATTTTTAAAAGTTAAGGGGCTAACCTTCAAGTAAATGTGCTCTGCCACCCTTTATTGAAATTTACTAATTTTTAATGTCTTATATTAAAATATAGACATTTGTTAATATTTTGTTTAAGCCTCTTTATTATTTTTAAATTTTTATAATATATTTCTATTATACATAATTTGTAGAAAATTAATATATAATTTATAATTTTTTTATTTTTATTAATGATTATTTTATAATAAATATAATATTTAGTGACAATAGTAAGTATTTAGAAAATATTTAAAATTGCTGTTAGTTTTTTTTTTTTAACTAGAATTTCTGTTTGTTAAAAGGATAATTGATAAAAATAAACTGAATTTTTAAGATTATACAAAAATTAAATTGTACTTTTTATTTTTTTATTTAAATATATAAACTTTTAAAACTTTATCAATTTATGAATTCCGATAAAATTCTACTGATATGATATAAAATTTCGATAATATTAAAAATATTGTACTTATTAGAAAACTGAGTCATTTTAAAAACTTGAAAATATCATCATTTTTTTAAAAAAAATTTTAAAACCTAAATCTTTCAAGCAAAACTCTACCTATAGTAAAATTTTTATTTTTCCTTACTTTGCTAACTAAACAATTTCTAAATACGACAGTTATATATATTATTTTTCAAATTTAAAGAGATATTTAAGTTTTAACATTTTAGGAAAAATAAAAAATAATGACGTTTTAAAATGACTCGATTTTTTAGTCAGTACAACTATTTTAATATAATATAAATTTTATGTTATGTCAGTAGAGTTCGCTCAAAATTTACAAATTGATAAAATTTTAAAACTTTGTGTATTTAAATGAAAAAAATAGAAAGTACAATTTAATTTTAACACAATCTTAAAAGTTCAGTTTATTTTTGACAATTATTCCTTTGTTAAAAAACAAATTTAAATTTTTTTATTTAAAAAACTAATAATTAATTTTTTATAAATTATTTTTTAAAAACTTTCTTTTTAAAAATATTTAGAGAAAATTACTATTTATCTTTTAAGATTTGACATAATATATTAGTACTTCTTAAAGTTTAAAAATTATACTTTTTGTTCATCTGTTTTATTATATTATACTAATATTATGTCATTCTGTTAGAAAAATATTAAATTATAGTAAAATAACAAAAAATTACTATTTACCTCCAAAAGTTTGACCTATTTTGCTAATACTCACGAGGTTTAAGCTGTTATATTATTATTCTTCTGAAATTTGACCTATTATACTAATATTCCTGAGAAAAAGTAAATATTTTTTTTATGACTAACAGTAAATGCTTAAACTTAACAGAATGACTATATAATTTAACAGAAATAAAAACAGAAATATAAATAACATAATTTTTAAATTTCTAGAGATAATAGTATAATATATCAAATTTCTATAATAAATACTTATTTATCAAATTTCTCAAAAACAATTTCTAAAATTAAGAAAATTCAAATGAAATTGTTTTAAAAAAATTATTTGTCACAAACGCAATATCAAACTAAACCTTGATAAATTAGGAAGCTAATAAATCATCAAATTATCACATTATACTGCGATTGTTTTGTATGATAATTTAAAAACCATGTTTTTTTTTTTTTTTGAAAGTATTTAAAAACCATGGTTAGACTAACTAGAAGTGAAGTGAACCATTGTTTCAAAATAAAAAGTGAAGCGAACCATAGATTTTAGTGAGGGGGCAAAATTGAGAATTGACTCTTCACGGAATTTAAGAATCAAATTCCCGTGTCTATCTCTTCGTTGAGACCGTGGCGCCGCAATTGACGATTCCCTGTCCAGCCTCCGAATTGCTGTCATTGACGCTCCCTAACCCAACTCTAACCATAGTTAAGTCCTGAACTAACCTTGGTTAACTGTCTCTTTCATTTTTATTTTTCGAATTCTCATGACCTTGTTCTTTTAGCTTAGCTTAAAAACAAAAATGTAATTAATTAAATATGAAAGAGGCAGATTTAGTAACTATGACTAAATTTAATATTTTTTCCGTTTTATATTAACTGTTATTTTAAAAAAAAATTTAAAACCATTTAATTACATTATCAATAAAATTTAGTTTTTTTTTCTAAATTTATTTTTTATATTATGTAGAATTTTAAAGTCATTTAGTCCAAACATAGACTAAATAACTATTTATTTTTTTTAATAATTTTTAGTCTTTTAAAATTAAAAATAATTTAATTTTTATAATTTATTTTTATCTAAATATAAAATTAATTAATAATTTTTTAATTTTAATAAAATTATAAAAAATAATCGTTAATATGTAATGGAGATGGTAACATTTTTTTTATAAGTCCTAGATTTAGATCAGAGTGTGTTAGTTTGTATTCTACTCTTTATATTCTAATTGTATTCTAGTTATAATTGTATTTTTCCTATCAAATTGAGTCAAGTCGAATAAGATCTATTTCCTCCAATCACAATTTATTTTGTGTATATAATAATTACTTTATACGCATGATAAAAATATAATTAAAATTAATTGATAAATTTATTAATTTATAAATTAAATCTAAGAAAAATATTTTATGTTCTTGAAAGATAAAATGCTATCGCTCACATTAAAAGCTCTATATTTTTTTTTTGCATATTACATTTCTTTGGAGATAATCAACTAAAGTCATATATTAAAATTAGTTATGATTGTATTTGGTATAATTTTAAGGGTGGTAGAACATTTTAAAAAAAAATCAAGATAACTACATACTTATAATTTGAATTTAAAATCTCTAATTAAATGATAAAAATCAATATCATCTCATCTAAACCTTTAAATGTTCTATTTTCATTAAAGCATTTTACGTTAAGAAAGTTACTAGCAACTGTAAAATACCGAGGCTCCGTTTGCATTGAAATATTTTAAAATTTAAGGATTTCATAAAATTCATAGATTTTAAATCAATCGATTATGAAATCTATGAATTTTAAAAATTTTATTGTTTGGTTTCACTATAAAATCTATGAATTGATGATATAATTACTTTTATATTTATTTTTAGTTCAATGATCACAATTCATAGATTTAACAATTAATTTTCAGTTTTACTCTTTATTAAATATTGATAATTTGTTACTAATTAAGCATATAAAATTAATTCCACTATATACTTAAAAAATTTAAAAAATAAATTAGTTATTTATATATTTTGTGTATATAATAATTACTTTATACACATGATAAAAATATTATTAAAATTAATTGACAAATTTATTAATTTATAAATTAAATCTAAGAAAAATATTTTATGTTCTTGAAAGATAAAATGATATCGCTCACATTAAAAGATACAACAAATTTTAAGTAGTTATTGAACACACAATACCTACTTATAGCAAACTATGAATTTATCACATTCTCTATCACTTGAAAAGAAGAAGAAAAAGAAAAAAAGAAACTCTAGAACAAGAATCAAAGTAAACTCTCTACAACTTTCTCAAAAATTCAAGCCAAAACCACTTATTTATACTAGATTGAGGAGACATGTGATTAATTGTGATTAATTTTCTTTAAAAACTGTCAATAATGTTTTTGTAACTCTCAAATAATGGTGAAATTAATATTTGAAATATCAGAAATTGAAATTCTAAAAGACAACGGCTGTGTGGATTCACACGGTCATGTCGTCCACACGGTCGTATCATTGTGCTGCAGTGTGTGCAAGGAAATCCACACTCTTGTGTGGATCCACATGCGTGTATGGATTCTGTTCCAGAATAGTTTTTTGAACTTTATGTCTTTTGTAATTTTAATTTCTAATATTTCAAAAATTAATTTCACCATTATTTGAGAGTTACAATGATATTATTGTCAGCTTTTAAAGAAAATTAATTACAATTAATCTCATGTCTCCTCCATTTAATATAAATAGGTGATTTTGACTTGAATTTTCAAGAGTTTTTGAAAAGTTTATTTTGATTATTCTTGAAGTGTTCTTTGGAATTAATTTTATATGCTTAATTAGTAATAAATTATCAATATTTAATAAAGAGTAAAACTGAAAATTAATTGTTAAATCAATGAATTGTGATAATTAAACAAAAAATAAATATAAAAGTAAATATATCATCAATTCATGAATTTTATAGTGAAACCAAATAATGAAATTTTTAGAATTCATAGATTTCACAATCGATGGATTTAAAATCTATGAATTTTATGAAATTCTTAAATTTTAAAATACCTTAATCCAAACAGAGCCTCGATGTTTTACAGTTTCTGGTAACTTTCTTAACGTAAAATGCTTTAATGAAAATGGAGCATTTAAAGGTTTAGATGAGGTGATATGGATTTTTATCATTTAATTAGAGATTTTAAATTCATATTATAAGTATGTAGTTATCTTAAAATTAAAAAAAAAAAAAATTCTACCATCCTTAAAATTATACCAAATACAAGCATAACTAATTTTAATATATGACTTTAGTTGATTATCTCAAAATACATGTGATATGCAATATATATATATATATATATATATATATATAGTTATATTGCTAAAATTTTTTTATTAATATAATTTTTTCAAAATCTATAAATTTTATTATTTTTCAAATAAAACATAAATTTATAAATTATTTAAATATCTTTCTACCCAAACACATCACAAATTACAAGCCACTCAAAATTTATTAAATGGCGCAGCAGGAACATGCTGCAATTTTATAAAGCAAACAATATTTTATAATCGCTAATTATTTTATTAATTTTAATTCAGTATAAATAAGTATTTAAATTTTAAATTTAGTGTAAATTAGTCAGTTAAATTATATTTTATAGAACGAATTATCTTTCATTATATTAAATTAAATCACGATTCTGATTTAAATAGCCTAATTATACTAAATTTAAAATTTAAATATTTATTTACATCGAATAAAAATTGAACAGGTAACGCACACCTTATATAATAGGTGAGGGCGAATTTCCATCATTACCCTTTTATAAAAGACAAATAACGCATTAAATTCGAAAAACTGATAACTGATACCCAACGAACATAGTCAACAAAACGTTTCTTCACCGACACCTGCCGGTCACTGCAAATACGTGGCGAGTATACATTGGATAGTCCAGATCGAAGAGAGGCATCTTTGAAGCTGACAAAAAAAAAAGAAAAAAAAAATGATAAATATGGTTTAGGAGAGAGAAAAACCAGAAGGGTAAATTAAAACTTAAATCTGTAGGCTGGAATTATATAAGGGCAGAGAGGAGAATGAGATACACAAGAAGAATTAGTCATAGAAGAAAATTCCTCCCTTTGTTTTGCTTTCTCTTCAACTGTGTTTGATAAAAATCTTTTCTTTTACTTTCCCCCTTTCTCTGATTCCCCGCTTCTCTGTATCCCATTCTGTCAATCGTCTGTCTTTCCAAGGGAAATATATGTTTTTTTGGGGTGGGTTTGAGTTGAAATCCGTGTTTAAATAAGAAACAAGCAAAACCCAAAACTTTGTGTATATCTTGGAAGCCAGGTGATTTCAGAATAGAGATCCAGGTTGATTTTAGTTTTTGTTTTATAATTTTAGTTTAATCAACTGCAAGGGTTTATTTTTGGTCCCTCAAGGTTGGTTCTTTTTTCTCTCTTTTCAAGTTCTTGTGCAAAAACCTTTTTGTTTTCTGTCTATAAAAATCTAGTATTTCCTGTTCTTGAATTTTGTTAAGTAACAGGTTAATTATCTTGATCTTTGGTTTTTGTTTTGTTTTTAGATTCAGAAAAATATGGCAGCAGCTATTAATATATACAGTAGCAGTACAACACCAGTTTTCTTAGATCCTTGTAGTGAAGAACTTATGAAAGCACTTGAGCCTTTTTTGGAAAGTGTTTCACCTACCTCTGCTCTAACTTCTTATTCTTTATCTTCCCCCTCTTTCTGTTCTTTTTCTCCTTCTACATCTTCTTTCTCTTCTTTTCCTTCTTGCTCTTATGACTCTCCTTTCTCTTTACAGCCTAATTTGTACGCTGATTTCTGCTCCCCATCGAGCACCCATATGTTTTCTCAAGGGTTCTCTAGCTTTAACCAAATGGGTTTAGAGCAAACAGGTTCAATTGGGCTTAATCACCTCACCCCATCTCAAATCCTTCAAATCCAAGCTCAATTTCACCTTCAGCAGCAGCAACAACAACTACAAAAAATTCATAACCAAAGGCTTAACTACTTGGCTCCAAAACCCGTCCCCATGAAACAATCTGCCTCTCCACCTAAGCCAACAAAACTATACAGAGGAGTTAGGCAGAGGCATTGGGGCAAATGGGTTGCTGAGATCAGACTCCCTAAAAACAGGACAAGACTCTGGCTTGGTACTTTTGACACAGCTGAAGAGGCAGCTTTGGCTTATGACAAGGCAGCTTATAAGCTAAGAGGAGAATTTGCCAGGCTTAATTTTCCCCATCTTCGCCATCAAGGAGCTCATGTTTCTGGAGAATTTGGCAACTACAAGCCTCTCCATTCCTCTGTTGATGCAAAGTTGCAAGCTATTTGTCAAAACTTGGCTAACTCTCAGAAACAGGGGAAAACAGGGGAGTCAAGATCGGTTGGTAATTGCAAGAAAAATCTTTCCGGTTCTTTACTGGCAAAGAAGGAAGATAATTACTCTGTTAAAGATGAATTAAAAAGTGATATTAATAATTATGGATTTGAGGATTATAAGGTGAAGATATCATCAGCATTTGAATCACCAGCACCAGCTTCATCTGAAGAATCATGTGTGGGTTCCTCTTCACCGCAGTCTGAAATTTCATTCTTGGATTTCTCTGATTCCTCTTCACAGTGGGAAGAAACAGAGAACTTCGGTTTGGAGAAGTACCCATCAGTGGAAATTGATTGGGCAGCTCTTTAAATTTCAATTATAATGTAATAATCTTTGTAGCATCTTTTGTTTATTATTTATTTTTGGGGTTCAGTTTCATTTCTGGTTGAAATTTGGTGTCTTAGGTGGCTCCTGCAATGAAGTTTTTGGCATTTGCAGAGCTGCAATTAGGTGCAAGTGGTCATATATGTTGTATGTCAATGTTACAATGTAAAAGTTGTCTCTCCATATATGGTCTTGCTTGTACTTTTTTCAATTGCTTGACCACAGGAGAGTTTGTAATTTTATGTTACTATTGTTATTAGGTCACTGTAATTAAAACTACCAGTCTTTGAATTTATCTGTTTATATCTTCTTTTATTGCAATTTTTTAAGGCTAAATTAAAAAAAAAACCTTGGACTTTTACACTTTAACATAGCACCAATTCGAGCTAATTATAGATTAATACGTATACTACTGATTATTTGAAGAAACCTAACTTCTCACGAATAAAGTGGTATATTTTTGCTGACGTGGCACCAAAGCTCAATTAATATAAAAAGAAAGTTAGAATAAGGAGCTGGAGGGTGGCTCAGCCAAACACTCAAAACGCACTATTCCTTATGGACCAAACACAACATTTAACAACCTAGAAGACATTCATTTGCAGAAATGAGGAGGGGAGGGCAGCCAGTTCAAGTCGAGGGATCAATATGGATGACGATACAAATTGGTTCTGATAAAAAAATATGAAGACTTTCTAGTGAATTTAATGGTCGTTGATATCCCTTTCGCGTATAATATGACACTGAGAAGGCCATTTTTCTACGATACTTGCGCATCCACAAATATTAGATCGTTGACAATGAAGATACCCTTTGCCAGGGGAGAGATTGTGGTAAGAGGAGATGGGAAGACAACCATCATCACCTGCATATGGCCCTAAAGGGCATCAAGGAGACACTAACTATGGAAACTCTTGCAGTGGGATCAGAAAGGGAGGGTCCAACACCCATAAAGGTCATAAAAATAATGATAATTGATTAAGGAAGAGCGTTCAAGTGGGACAGAATATGGAGGAGGAAGTAAAAAATGACATCGTCGGACACTGAAGGAGCAAGCAAACGTTTTTGCCTGGTCTGCCCAGGACATTCGAGGAGTCAACCCATACATGATCACTTATTGCCAGAATGTCAATGAGCAAACCAGACCAATCAAACAAAAAAATGGAGGCATGGCCCTGACGGACAGGCGATGATTTATGATGAAATAGACAAACTATTGAAAAAAGGTTTCATCAGGGAAGTTCATTACCCTGAATGGGTTTCAAATGTCATAATGGTGAAGAAACCCAATTGCAAATGGCGTATATGTGTGGATTTCACCGACCTCAATAAAGCTTGCCTAAAATACCCCTATCCACTCCTTAACATCGATTAATTGGTAGACTCTAATGCAGGATATATGATGTATGCATTTGTAGACGCATATGCAGGTATCATTGAATCAAAAGGATCAAAAGAAAACAACGTTCATCACAGACCGAGGTCTCTATTGCTACACTATCGTGCCGTTTGGACTAAAGAATGTCGGAGCCACATACTAACATATGGTGAACAAGATGTTTAAAGATCAAATTAGCAAAAACATAGAAGTATATGTTGATGATATGATCATCAAAAGCACTATACCTCAAGCCCACTCAAAGGATATTGGCGAGGCACTCTCCCTCCTCAAGAAGTATGGACTGAAGTTAAACCCAAAAAAAAAATGTGTTTTTAGAGTACAATCCGAAAAGTTTATGTGATTTATGATCTTGCAGAAAAGGATTAAGGCAAACTCGAAGAATATAAAGGCAGTAATAGACATGCTCCCTCCTAGAACCATCAAAGAGGTTCATAATGTAACACCTTATACCTATGGATATCACTTATACTTATATCATGTTGTCGTATATTGCATATAATGGAACATACTCCTGTTTATAATGAGGGATTTTTTTTT
>CATIWF010134519.1:0-63156 GCA_949630135.1 Balakata baccata
AGTATGGCTAGAGATTCTCTTTATTGAGTTAAAAATTTCAAAAGCATTATCAACTCCATCGATTATGTACTACTAAATGCTATGTTACAAATTGCATCATTCACATTTGAACCAAAGTTTTCGTGTCCAGAGCAGCTAAGGGATGAAAATTTAAAATGAGATTTGATCTTTTTTTTTTTCTTTTTTTCAAAGGGAGTTCCATCATGACCAAAAGGAAAAAAATAAAAAGATCTTGCTCCAAATGTCTAAAGACCTTTATTTTTTTGCTTTCTTCTCTCCTGACTATTGGATTGCAGTATATTTAATGTTTACAAAATTTAGCAGCTTCAAATTTTTAAGCAAGTGAATTTAATTGGGTTATCTAGTAAGGGATGTATTGGTGGAGTTATATTCCATAGAAAAATTTCTTTTTAAAGTGTAAATAATAATATGTAAATTTATATAATTTTTAAAAAAAAATTTACTTTTTTGAAAAATGTTAAAATTCTATTTTTATATTTTCATAATTTATAGTCTTGACTTTTTATCCCTGACTTAGATTTTCGTGGCTCCACCACTGAAGGGACGTCACCAACAGATAAGCTTAATTGCACCCTTTTTCCCCGAGGCAGAGTCAAAGATGCATCAAATGGAGTGGAATTTAGCTTGTTGGGTTGGAAGCATGAGTGAATTTGAGTAGCATATTGATTACATATGAGTGTATGAACAAATGAAGCATTTTCTGCGACATTAGAAATACAAGAGCAGTGTGCACACGCTAGCATTTATATCTCTAGATTTGATGATGACCTCGTCCCAGAATCTATGTTCTTCCTTCACAAGACAAAATGGATCACACCAAATTCACTTATACCCATTCATCCTCTGTTAATCCACTTTTCTTTTATTTTTCTTAAAGATTATTTGGTTCAAGATTGGGGAGAGCAAAATATCATGCAAAGAAATATAATTCAAGATAGATTTTATAATTATTTTGGAGCCTGATGTGGTCTATATATATATATATATATATATAGTGGAATCACATTCGTTTGTTGTACTTGTTTTGAAAATAGATAATTGTCATACTTAATATTTAAAAGTATAATACATAATAATATATAAATTTATATTATTTTTAAAAATTTATCCATATAAAATATTAAAATTATATTTTTATCTCTTTATTTAGTTTCTGAGTCTTTGCTGCATCGCCAAAATACCTGCATAAATTGAGGGAGAAAAGGGCCGGTGATCTATTCCATATAGGGAATCATATCTACCTAGGAGGCTCCCCAATTCTCTCAAAAACTCAAACACACACTCCATATATGTACTCAAAAACCTTTGGACCAACACGCAAAGGCCTACGTGCACTCTTACATTATTCTTTCTCTTCTCTCCTCTACTGCTTCTGCTTGTTACTCCAGCAAAAGCTGAGATGAAACTATTACCCTGCCCATTAAGGAGTGGGGCCTATGGATTCTTGGATCCTATGGCCAAGATTTGCTGGGCAAAAGGTAATCTTTTGTGGGGTTGATGAGCTTTTGTCTGTCTGTAATTAGATATCATGCAGAGAACAAAAGAGGATGCCATTTTTACCCCTCATTTTTCATGCCATATTATTTCTATAAAAAAAATAATGAGAAAAGTGTAAAGATATTATGGATTGGATTTTTTTACAATAATCGTAATATTAAAAAGAAATATCTTGTAATTGTGTCAACTTTACAGTTGATGATATTGTTTGAAGCAGATTCTGATCCAAAGTTTGCAAGATGACACTACAGTCGAATATTATGCAAATTGCAGCCAAAATATTAATTGCCGAGGACATTTATTTCTTCTGAAATTGTTTAACAGAATAGAGGAAAACATGAGGTGAAATGTGAAAATGATTACTAAATGTTGTTCTCGGATGATGGACAGGCTTCTCATCTTGGATTTCTTTTATGAAGATCTGGGGGGGCTTGAAAGATCTAATGACATCTTAGTCACCTAGTGCTTTTAATCTGCTCTGGACACCATCACCATCAACCGAGGATGATTTGTAAAAGAAAGGGTTGCAGTGTGCTAATGAAAATGTTCACATTTGATTGAGTTTGATTATCAAGACAGGAGTATGTTAAGTATCATATGGAGCCCTATATTTCCATTTTACAAGAGTATGGTTTTGGGAAGTTTGTGTGGATTTTGCTAACAATACTGTTCCTACCTTCTATCATTTTTAGATGGACTTTTCAGCTTCCCGATTTTCCCTGACATTTAGTTGATTTCTACTTTCACTAAACCCGTTGTCATGTTCTATATGCATATGTCTGCACATTTTATGTAGACTTGGTTTATTAGCTTCTGGCTTAATCTTTCACCTTTATTTTATTTAACACAAAAAGAGTTATTAGATGTTTCTTTTGTTCAATGGTCGGCAGATATCTGCTGAAGATATAAGAGAAAAATGGAATTATATTACCAAAATGTGCAGCTTTCTTTTTCGACATGAGATGAAGATGAAACAGGTCAAAAGAATAAAATCCAAAGTTTTTCATCGCTTGTTGAAGAAAGATAAAGTGAAAGCATCATCTGCACTAACACATATGGATCCAGAAGAAGCTAAGGAGCAGGCAATGAAGCAAGAGTTCAGACGGGCAGAGGTTATTATTATCAATTTACATTATATTTTACAAATATTCTCATTCTGAATATTATTTATTTTCCTGTTTCCAGTAGCAAAAAAGTTTAAGTAGTGGAACTAGTAAATTTATTCTTAATCTATTCTATTCAATGTTGGAACGGATGACTTTGAAGCATAAAAATTGTTCTAAGTGGGCAAGGCACATTTTGGAGAGAGGTGTGAATGTCCAAGATGAACATACTAGAGCAGCTATGGCTGAACAACTCCATCAGCATGCGCTCTTGACTAGGAAAATAAACTCTGTGAAGGACAGTAGCAGTGATGACTGTAGCGATGAAGATGAAGAAAATTCTGATGGTTCGGGACACGATGAGCCGTCAAATATTTTAACAAAAGCTAGAGAGAAGAAGAAGATGAAATGTCGAATTCAGGAGTGCATTCTTTACCTTTCATGGTAATGTTTGCTGGGTTTTAGTCTGCTCCGTTTCTTGTAAATTCTGTTGAATGTCTGACTTTTCCTCGATCTCTTTTCCATTTACTTTCGTTGCTGTGGGCAGGTTATTTTTTTTTAAGCGAATAGATCTTATTCTATCTTTTATACTTGCTGATTCTTTTAATTTGGTACAGAAAGTTCGTGGTTTTGATTTGCTGAATGTAGGTACGAGGGTTGGAAAAAAAAAAGGAACAAGCTGTTGAAGAAGCTAAGCTTGCTCTTCAAGAGTATGAATCATCATTAAAGCAACTGGAAAATGTTGGCTCTGTGAGTGTTTGGTGGATCTATAAAATGTTAATAAACCAAATAACAAGATCAAATTGCGCAATACTGATGGTAACATAGTGATAGTGAAGATGAGTTCAGAGTCGTAGAAGATGATGATATTGGCTTAGGCGGAACAGATGATGTGCAGAAAGATGTCAACTTTAATTCTTTTTAGCTTGGTCAGGATTCTGAGATTCAACGGGATTCTGTGCGTAAGGTAATGGGATTCTGTTATGTTTTTGGTTTTCTTGGGGTAATTTAATTGCTTAATTGCTGTAGTGCCCAAAAATTAACATCAAATAAAAATTTTTCCTGGTGTACAGAGTGTTGATGGTGTGGTTGGAGACACAGGTCCAAAGACAACATATGAAGTGTCTATATTTGCATCGGACTCTTGGAAAAAGTCCAACATATGAAGTGTTGAAATTTTCCTCCGTGTTTACAGTTGTCTTCGTATATGTGTAAGAATTCAGTGTGTTCATACTGACTCAGTGATTAGCAGATGAAGGGCCAAAATGAAGTGGACAACAATGCAAAAAAGTCTCCAAAGGTTGTTGAACCTCTTACGAGAACTCAAGAAACAGAAGTATGGTCTACTCTGCCTGCTGGATATTTCTTAAATTAGGGTAATTAAAAATTATATTTATAAATTTATGGTAACTTTAAAAGTATTTACAAATTTATGGTGACGTGCGCCAATCTAAGTGGCGCACACAGATAATTTGAGGAGACATGTGCCAGTTGGACTGACGCACACAGCTAGTGTTGGACACGTGGATGTGTACGTCACTTCAACTGGCACACGCAGTCGTGTGCCAGTTGAAGTGGCGCACACAGTCACGTGTTGCCACTTCAGACCACCATAAATTTTTTTTTTCGTAATTTTTTTAAAAATAGCGTTTTTATTTTTTTTTAAAATAATTAACCAAAATTTAATTAACAATTAATGACTAACATCTAATAATAATAATAATAATGCGGGTTAACTTTTATAACAAAAAAAATGTATGAGGCAAATAATAATAATAATAATAATAATAATGTGGATAAACTTTTAAAAAAAATATATGAGTCAAATAATAATAATAAACTTTTATGCGATAAAAAAAAATTTAACTTTTATAAATTTTTTCTACATTTTTTATCCCTAAAAATTTTTATAAATTATTATTTTCTAAATTTTACTTAATATATGATTAAATTCTAAATGATTTAACTTATAATTTATTAATTTAATTTAATTTAATTTATTTACTTAATTTTCGTTAGTAATTTATCAAACTCTAATTTAGAAATTGTATCGTAATTTTTCTAAAAAATAATTAACAAAATTTAATAAATAAATTAAAAAAATGGTAAAAAAAATTAAATTAATAAAAAAAAGTTGCTTTTGGACGTGTGGGGCTCATTGGTGAGCCACTAGAACAGTACTGCGCGCCAGTTCGAGTGGCGCGCGCGACTAAAAACTACTATAAATTCGAAATTACTATTAAAACAACCATAAATTTGGAATTACTATTAAAACAACCATAAATTCAGAATTTTACAAAAAAAAAATATCATAAAATAGTAAATATTTTTAGTAATAATATCGGCTGCCTGTATACCTTTTTTGCCATTGTTTATTTTGTTCTCGTGGGCGGTTTCTCTCTTCTTTTTTTTTCCTTTTTCTTGTGAACTGTGAAGGAAGCAATTGAGGAAAGTGATGCAGATAGTGAAGGACAGATGGTAGATGGGATTTTACCTTTGGACTCCTCAGATACTTATCAACTTCCTTATCAAGAAGAGCTTATTCGTCAAGCTTTTGCTGGGGATGATGTGGAAGAATAATTTACAAAGGATAAAGAGGAAATGCTGAACAAGGAAAATCCTAAGCCTGAAAAGCCTGTCTTGCTTCCAGGTTGGGGCCAGTGGATTCGTGTAAGGAAGAAGAAAGGCATGCCTCAATGGATGCTGGAGGAGCATGAAATTGCGAAGAAGAAAAGGGAAGATGCTCTTAAGAAAAGGAAGGATGCACATCTTAAACATATTATTATTTCAGAGAAGTCAGATAAAAAGGATGTTTTTTATGCCGTGTCACTTACTACGCTTGTGTCGTTGACTGAATTGAGATTTCTTATTACAGTTAGAGGTAATGGATTCATTTTCCAATGAAAACCCGTGTAAAATGTATGTTACATTTAAAACTTGTTTTAGTAGCCATTATATCGAAATGCCATGTTTCAAAAATGATTACTACTGCTTAACGATGTCAGGGATGAAAATTCAGGTCCTTGTTCACATTTCAAGGTAAATGATGTTAATTTCATTTATAATCACTCAACTTTGATATTATTGTAGTAAAGTCGTATAATTTTTTTTGTCATATAAAAGTCACATAACTATAATTTAGTTTCAGTAAAGTCACTTCCGGTGATTTTTTAGTGGTCAACAATTGGAAAAATCGTGTTAGCATATAGTTGACATATGAAACACGTCACATTACTAAATAGGTCAAATAAAATTTCATTGTATAGGTCAAATAGAGTTTTGGTATTTCAGTTGGCGCCATTTTTAATTTATAGTGTTGACGTGGATGCAAAGTTGTAAGTATACATGGTGCTCTATTTGATCTGCACAGTAGTGATGTGATGTATTTCGTGTGTTAACTTGGATGCTAACACGACTTTTCTGATTGTTGATTATTGAAAAATCGCTAGAAATAACTTTATTAAAATTAAACAATAATTAGGTGACTTGTATGATACAAAAAAATAGTTATGTAACTTTATTGTAATAATATAAAATTAAATGACCATAGATGAAATTAAGACGGTAAACGTAACCTCTGATACGGCAGGCATTCTGAAAACTGCTTGCATTGAAGATTTGAGGCAGCCATTGCTTAATTTTTTACCATGCTAGATCAAAAGATCTTGCTTTTCTGATGGTTAATCAACCTTTTCTGTTTCTATTTGGATGTTGCAGACTGAAAAATTGCATACAAAAACGTTGCCATATCCTTTGACATCCAAGGAAGTTTTTGAACAAAGCATCCGCATGCCTATGGGACCTGAATATAATCCTGCAACAGCTGTTGGAGCTCTGAGTCGACCAGAAGTGAGTGACTTCTCACAAATTTACAACGCGTTTCCTGCATTTTGTTTCTGGGAAGAAATTATTGAAAGACTGCGAGATTGAAGTTCAGTTACTTATCTCCTTAAAATTCTGGTTCTTACCGTGAATCTATGATGCACAGGTGGTGACAAGACCAGGACTAATTATCAAACCAATGAAACTTAAAGATGTGGATCCATATGGACGAGAGGATTACAGAAGCATTGGACAGAAGCACAAGCCAAAAGCAAGTAGGAGTCGACATAAAACAAAGGCAGTGATGGCCGAATCATAAGAAAATAAAAATTACTTGCTTGTTTAATTAAGTTGCAGAATTGGTTGCATTTTTTAATTAATTTTTGGTATTAAAAATGTTCCCAGTGTTTTCTCCCCCTTTTTTCTGGGGTGTAGAGGCCTTTCTTACAAGTTAAATTATGTTACATCCTCATGATTAAATGAATTTTGTAATTTGATTTCATTAGTTTTATTATTTTTCAAGGTTCAGTATATGGTACGCCTCAGTTGTAATGAATAATTGAAATTGAAATTAATGAATGATTCGGATAAAATTTGACTCATTTTTAACAATTAAATTATAAAAAATTAATTATATTTTTTTCTCAAATTTGTTTTATTTTCTTAAAAGAAAATATAATTTTTTCTGCAATTTTTATTCAAAACAAATCCATAAATTTATTGGTGCATATCCAGTAATAGTTATGCACCGCGAAAGCCCGCCGGCGAAATTCAATACACTGCAATAGGTCAGTTGCTGTAATTTATGAGCTACTCATCGAAAGGACGAGAGGAGAAGAAGAGAAGAAAATGTTGCACGAGCTTTTACTAGCACTATTGGGCTACACTGGAGATCTCATTATCGACGAGAGAGAGCACCAGAAATCTCTCGGCGTCAGCTTATCCCCTGACGCTTCCATTTCCGATGAACGCTCCTTCAAGCTTGCTCCTGACATTTCCTTCATCCACCCCAGCGATAGGTTCTTTCTATTTTCTTCCTTGCTACTCTGTTTCTTCTTTTAGGGTTTCCTCTTTTTTTTTTTTTTTTTTTCCAAAATTTGTTTGATGATGTTGCAGGGATCTAATCGAGAGGATCATCACATTGGGGTTTTACTACAGAGAGCTTGATCGCTTTGCTACTAAGTCTCGGAATTTGAGTTGGATAAAGTCTAGCTATGTATCTCCTTTGGCTAGAGCTACTGAATTGTCCTACAATAAAACCCAAAAACCAAGTGTGTATCGGAGAGCCATTGCTAATGGCATTGTTGAGACACTCTCGGTCTACAGGTCTGCTGTTCTTCACATTGAGCAAAAGTTGCTATCGGAAACTGTGCCTATCTTGGCCACCATAACCCAAGGCCTTAATAAGGTTGGACTTCAGTTGAATTTTGTCAGAGTTGTTCTTCCCTTCAGTCTTAATTTTTCTTTTTCTTTTTCTTTATTCCTTCTTCCTAATTTTGGTTTTTCTTCGTTGATGGATGTCTTTTAGTTTTTTGTCCTCCTTCCTCCTCTGTATGAGCTTGTTCTAGAGACTGAGCGTGATGATATACGTGGAGGTCAACTTCTTAACCTTTTGCACAAGCGGTGTCACTGTGGTGTTCCTGAATTGCAGACTTGCATTCAAAGGTTTGTGCTTATCGTCGTCTTTTTGTTTTGTCAATTATGTATGTTTTCTGCTGCATATGGTTTCTCCTTTTTTTCCTCTCCCCTTTCTCTCTCTCTCTCTCTCTCTCTGCGTATCGGGAGACTTATATGCTATTTAGTTGGTATTGTCTGAATAGCTGCTGAAAGGTTACAGTAGTCATAAGTTGTTCATGGTCGGGGGAAACCTTCTTTGGTCTTTCTGCTCTGTCAATTATTATTCTCGTAATAGCAGACTCTTATTTGTTGACAAAATTGTTGAGGACTTGTTTATTGATTATTTCTGTATCAAAAAGAATAGGCTTCTTTGGCATGGGCATCAGGTCTTGTACAACCAACTTACTTCATGGATGGTTTACGGGATTCTTCAAGATCAGCATGGCGAATTCTTTATTAGAAGGTAAATGCACAGTTATATTTCTTGTATTAATCTGATTATTATTATTATTATTATTATTATTATTATTATTGTTATTATTATTATTATTATTATTTTCAAAATCCAGCGTGCTTTGAAAATTCTAGGGTTAAGGGAAATATGCATAAGCATGTAGACATAATGGATACTCCTTGCTTTTTGTTCTCTATAGTTTTTGCATCTTATTTTTTGTTTTTATTTAAATAGTAATACCCAAACATAGTTATCCGTGGATATATTAATTTTCAGGCAGGAAGACAGGGATGTGGAGCATGACTCATCTCAACCAGATATATCAGAGAAATTTGGACGCTTGTCAACTGATGATATGTCTTTAACAGATTGGCACTTGGGATTTCATATATTTTTGGTATCTTTGCATTTTCTCATTCTATACTTATACTCGTCTTGTCTAGTAATCAATAATTATTCATCTACATTGGATAATAACTAGAGGTTTGTGGGCACGATGTATTATTGATGATAAGAAGACAGATGCTATTAATTAGTTCATCATAGCTTGATTCTGCTGTCATATTTCACACTGGTTCAATACATTTAGCATAATGATGATGGTAAAATTTCGAGAGGCAGCTGTGCTGGTTGTTTTTCCACTTTTTTTCTTGGCCTTGACAAGTAAGCTGTCATGCAGCCACAACATTCTATCCTGTCCCTCTAATTAAGGCTTGGATGAATTGGTTTACCCTTTCTCTATGCGCTGGAGGCCTTCCATTTCCCTCTTTACTTGTCTGTTTAATTTTAACATTGCATCAACAAAAAAGACATATTAGAAATAAGGGATTATGAGCTTGCTCAGGGACATGTTTAGAATTCAGTTGCATGCAAGCCAATTAGTTTCATGCTCTTTTGCAGGATATGTTGCCAGAATATATCCATATGCGTGTTGCAGAATCAGTTCTTTTTGCCGGTAAAGCCATCAGGGTTCTTCGAAATCCAAGCCCTACCTTCCAGTTTAAGGATCCTCTGCATAACCAGCAGATACCAAGAAGTGCCCAGAAAATTCAAGGATTTACAGAACGGTTTCCCTTCCAGAAGGAGCCTCTGGTGGACACAAACCTAATTGGAGAAGAATTACTTCCACAGTCAGAGGCTGATAAGATTGAGGCTTTGCTTCAAGGCCTAAAGGTGAACTCCTTCTTTCTGTATTACCACAGAGACATTTGAATCACCCTTTTCAGAACTGGGTGATGGTAGAGCTGTGTTAAGTCACTTATGAAATAATGTGCTTGTATATCTCTCTCACACTGTTCCACTGGACAGATGTCGTTTATGTTTTCCGACTGAATAATACCTTTTGATTCTAATACGGTATTGAAATTCTTGTTCTGAAATCTGTTTTGCTATATGCAGGAAACATCTGAATTTCACAAAAGATCTTTTGAATGTGCTGTTGATTCTATTCGAGCAATTGCAGCTAGTCATCTTTGGCAGGTGCTGCGTATGGCAAGTTTTTCCCTTAACCTATCTGGGTGTATAATTACCTGTGTTCCCTTCACCTATGCAGCTTGTTGTTGTGCGTGCTGACTTGAATGGACACCTGAAGGCCTTGAAAGACTATTTCCTTTTGGCAAAAGGAGACTTTTTTCAGGTAAAGTATGACCACATTTGGATGTCTTCAAAATTTTGGGCAAATTCCACTGGCATCTTGCTCTCCTAAGATTTACTGACTTCTCATTAATTCATATCCATAGTTTATATCAGCTCATGAATCTTGCCTGTTTCAAATGCAGCTTCTGCCATAATTTTCTGTTCTGTGTACCAGCTATCTAGGATCAACATGAATTCATATATGATGCCATATATTATGCATTTTTTAGTGATAGGTTAACCTGAATTAATAATTTTGACTTATTTTGCTAGTGTTTTCTTGAGGAAAGTCGGCAGTTAATGCGTTTGCCTCCCCGCCAGTCTACTGCTGAGGCAGATCTCATGGTCCCATTTCAGCTGGTATCCTTTGTGGACATGATTTTGCACCCTGTTGTGGATAAACTATTAATATCTTAGCTTGTTAGATGCCAAGTTAATAATGTTTTGTAATATAATTGTTGGCATTACTCACAATGCAGGCTGCCATAAAGACAATCAGTGAGGAAGATAAATGCTTTTCTAGAGTATCCTTGCGGTTTGAGCCTATATTTTCAGTTAAAATTTTGAGTATTTTTATGTGTGTTTCTTTTTTCTGAATATTGTATTAATGTTATCTTTACATCTATTAGGATGCCTTCATTTGGAATCACAGTGAAATCCTCCCAAGTAGATTTACCCAAATCTAAAGCTTTCACTGATACAAATTCAAGTGCCGCATTACCTAATACTTCTTCAGAGATGTCTCTTGATGGCTGGGATGGTATTGCTCTTGAATATGCTGTTGATTGGCCTTTACAATTGTTCTTCACCCAAGAAGTGCTGTCTAAGTAAGATACTAATGCAATTTTTGGATGCTATTCTCTCTTTTTCCTTATATATACATGCATGTCATTTCCTCTTCTAACTGATAAGTTTCGACTTTCGAGGTATTTTACAAATTGTTTCTCAAATGAGAATCCATTGCGACTTAAGGATTGACAATTTCTGAACAATTGTCTTTTTGCTTTGCATCCATGTTAACATCAAGCCTACTCCAGGTACCTTAGGATCTTCCAGTATTTGCTAAGGCTCAAACGAACACAAATGGAATTGGAGAAATCATGGGCCTCTGTGATGCATCAAGATCACACTGATTTTGCCAAGCATCGCAATGACCGTAGCTGCTCAGTATCTCAGCAAAGACGACAACGTTTTAGGCCAATGTGGCGTGTTAGAGAGCATATGGCATTCTTAATCAGAAATCTTCAGTTTTATATTCAGGTATTATCAACATATATATTGGCAGCTGTTTTGGAGATAGTTTTTGTAAATACATACATGTTGAAGTGCTACAGATAAAATGATGAGGCTGTGTAATGGCTTGTGCTTATGTATATATTTTATCCAAAAGGCATTCAGAGTATTGGATGAAGTATTGTTATGTTTCTTTACACAAGACAGGCCACACTCCCATTACTCATACCTTTATAAGGCAATTTGTTGACTGTTTGTAGTAACCAAAATGTGGCTCACATAAGTTATCCAAATGTGGCTTGTGCTTATGTATTTGTGTGATGTTTCCATTCTTTGGCAAGTCTGCCTTCTTTTATCAATTTCTCATAAAAATTGTCGCCCTTTTGTTTTAGGTGGATGTGATAGAATCTCAATGGAATGTTTTGCAAGCTCATATTCAAGATTCTCATGACTTCACTGAACTTGTTGGCTTCCATCAAGAGTAAGATAAATAGTTTCTTGCTTCCTCTTGTATCATATTTCAGTTGAAGTGCACATTTTTGTACTGAATTTGTGTTTAACAAGGTTATAATCTGTTGAGACTTGTATTTGCAAATGATTGCTTATGAAATATTACTTTTAACTACAGGTATTTATCTGCTTTAGTTTCACAGTCTTTCTTGGACATTGGCTCTCTGTCGAGGATATTAGACAGCATAATGAGACTCTGCCTGCAATTCTGCTGGAGCATTGAAAACCAAGAAAACAACCCAAATACATCCGAATTGGACCATATAACAGAGGTTTCTTTTACTAACATTTAATCATCTGAATTTATGCATATTTTATCTTTGGCTAAAAGTACAAAGCCTCGTAAGCATCTAAAATGCTCATGCCTCTCTTTTTCGTCTGGTGTAATTTACTCCCTCTGTCCCACATCAAATAGTCATATTAACACTTTTCATCTTTTCTAGTACATATTTCTCTATCTTTAGTATCGATTAATAAAGTGAAAGAAAATAACTTGAAATATTTAGAGAATTGATAAAAGGGTGATTTAGTCAATTAAAAGTATTTTTGTTTGAAATTGAGGTTGCTCAATCATTTCCTTAATTCTTGTGCAAAAGCAAAAAATGACTGTTTCAAGTGGGATAGAGTTGTGACTATCTTCATGATTATGTTATGAAGATGCAAGCGGTTTTTTTATCTAAATAGTTCTCTTTCGTTTTCTGTTTCTTCAGGAATTTAACAAAAAATCCAATTCTTTGTACACTATACTGCGCAGTAGCAGGCTGGCAGGGAGTCAGCGAGCCCCATTTCTTAGGCGATTTCTTTTGCGTCTTAACTTTAATTCATTCTTTGAGGTAAGTTCATAATCCTCCCTAAAAACATCCTCTTATTGCCCCATAGTTTTCCAACAGAATTATTTAATTTGCCTTTTTCGACAGGCAACCGCAAGAGGGGTGCTGAATGTTGTTAGACCATCTCCCACTCTTCCTCTTATAAATCAACAGTAGTGAAGTGTTTGGCAAAGTTGAAATCAGCTCAATGATTCTGATTAGGTTATTGAGCGCATGATCAATGTTTCTGTTGTAGAAGAAAGAACTTGAAATGGTTTTGGCGACAGATTCTGAAACATTTATCCCCTTGGGACCATTAGGTGATGCATACGATTGGGGTGCGCGTGCACATGCACATGCTTCGTCAGTTGATTTTTGTAGGAACCATTCTTGTAAGTTATACAGAAAGTTGGGTGGTTGAATTTATATGCGATGTTTGCGTCTTGTTGACCAACAAGTGAGTATCCCTTGAAAGTGAGATGAAATTTTTGGTGGCTGACTTGGCATTAGCTTGTTCACAGTGGGGAAGCGCAAGGGATTACTGGGTGCTTTGCTTGTTAAAGTTTGGTGCTTCTTGAGTACCAGTTTTTGGCTCGTCGCTGAACGCTGAATACAATGTATAGGCTTTGAGGCTGTTATTCTGGTACACAATTTCTGATTTGCACTAGTTTTATGTAAAGTGAATTTTTGGGTTTGTATTTTGATAAAAGGAAAATAATCATTAAAAAAATCTTTTTTTTATTAAAAAAATAAAATAAACAAAGGACAAGGACCCATTTTCCCTTTTCTCATCAGTTTTTTTTACCCCCCCGTCCCACGCAGAAAATAAACAAGCATAAGTATACATACATTCCATGAGGTAGATTAGTAGCAAGAAGAATCACCAACAAGGGATGTCATTTAGATCTAAATCCCTATATATACAATTAGAGCTCCTCGAACCCTTCTTCATCTCCTTCCTCCTCTATTCTATGAAATTCTCTCCTCCATGTTTCCATCTGCCAAAATTGGAAAAAGCAGATTATCAATATGGAAAAGCTTCAATGTTCCAGCAAATACGCACGATCTAGCCACTTTCAAATAAAAAATCTAGCCATTCCATTTCTTGCTTGTTTTATCTCAATATAGTTTTGCATCGTTTACTAAAGAAGCTTATTCCCGTATTAACAGAATTCTAGTCCAAAAGAAATTCCTAGATTGGAAGATTTGCTTCCTCATTCAGCAACCAATCCCATCAAGCAAACCACAATGGCTCAATGTTTCGAATTAGAAATAAGCTGTCACACCTGGTCATCTGAAAATCTTAATTGATCTGCAACAAAAAGTATGTTCTCGTAGTCTCCCGGTCCCAATTCCTTGCCCAAACTCTTTGCAGCTTCGTTATAGCAAATCATTTCCACCCGAAAACCGTTGCTCATGAAAAGTTTGTCCATCCATTTCTCTATGCTGGACTGTGAAGAGACCATAAAGCAGGTAATGCCTCCCAAACAAAGAATAAGTGGAACTTATATCCAACAATTATTTTTAAAATGAAGCAAACTGACCTTGCTTCCAATTTCAGTTTCTGCCAGCCATGCAGGCAATTCTCCCAAGAACAGACATCCATTCATAGCTAAACTACTAACAATGAACAAAATTTCTTCAAAACTAGCCAAAGTCATGATGGGCAGTCCCTGTAAGATAACACATGCAAAATCACTACCTTATCAAAGTAACAAAATAAAAGTTATTATTGAAATTAGAAGCCTTAATCACCTGCATGGCCCATATGCTTGGCTGATTACCATTGAAGCCTTTATTGCACAGATTTTGCTGAATATTTGGGGACTCAAATGGAACATGAATAAGCATGCAATTTCTTGGAATCTTGGCCCCGACACCTAACATCTTCAAGTAGAAACCATGATGACATGTTGTATCTACTTATTTAAACTGAGAATGAAATTTACAATCCAAACAGAACAGTGCCGATTCAACTTTGTGGGCACAAAATTGCATGAAGTAAAGTTAATGCAACATCCTTCCAAAATTTTTGCAAATTTATATTATCCTGAACAATAGATAGCTCTTTATTCAATGAAAAGAACATGATATTACTGCATTAACCAAATTTCCATACTACCGATGGTTTTCAGTTGTTATGGGAAAAGCAATACTCAAAAACATTGCTAAATCTCTATATAATATGAACTGCCAGATGCATCATCCCCTGTGGCAAAATAGTGCACTTAGAAGATCATGAACCATTTAAAATTAATCCCATAGTAATCACCTTTAAGTCTTTCTCCTGATGGCTTGAATATCCTTTCAGGAGATATATCAAATATTACAGATGAAGTTGGCCAATTTAGCCTATATGGCCTAGTATCCATCCCATCTGTCAACAGAACAACCTGCAAGAAATTAATGGAAGAAATAAAGTAAACCGAAGAAAAGATGACAAAAGGTCAATTGTAATGTACAAAATACCTGCTTAACTCCATCAATATGGTTCACTGTACGAAGTAACTTATCATCGACAAACTTGGTTGCGAGACAATAATGGTGTGAGTACTTCTTCAAGTCCATCTGTATGGTAGGATTAACCAAGCAACCCGCATATGGATCGAGAAAAAGTGGCTCTGCATGTCAAGCATTGATGCAAATCAAGTCAATAACCTTTGATAGGCCCACCTTGGACATCGTTAATAAGTCAATATGATATAAGAAGATAGATAGCTATTAGCCCTTCCAATTTTCCATTCTTCTTTAAGCATGATTGAATTTAATTTGTGTAGACTTGTCTAGAAAGGGAATTACACCACTGAAAAAGAATATAATTTTTTCAAACACACTTCGCGGTGAACAAAGCCGAGATTGAGAGAAAGTGAACTTGTAATATGACACCATCCACAAGCAGTTTTTGTTTTTTAGACCAACAACATTCAGTTTTAAAAGCTTCCACTTAGCAACCATTAAGTATAACACCACAAATAGCTGGTCAAAACAAGCCAAATGCAAGCCCAATTGGTGCTTTCAGATGCTAAGAGGGTGCCCACTGCCCAGGTTATTGAGGGTTGATAAAAATATATTCAACGAAAGGCAAAGGCAAAATGACAAAAGTGTGCATTTGGTACAAGAAGTACATTTCATCAAACATGTACACAACCAATATGTGTCTATACAAGAGCCCCCATTTACTACTTGATCACTCTAGCCAAGCCATTATATCTCTTCAGAGAGTACATTTGAATTATGAATACATAAATTGACCTTGATTTAGCACACAAAAATACATCCGTTCTCAATTTTACGACTAATTTTAATAATCAATTCAACACTAAAATGAACTTGTACTAGATTATGCCTAAAGTTCTCATCTTTGTATTAAGTTGATCTGATCGAACCATTGATTTCCACTCAGTTAATTGTTTGATATAACGTCTCAGTGAAAAGTAATACCGCCGTGATATATAAAAGAAATGGAAAGGGACTTGCCAGGTCTATGAGTCTCCTGGAAACGAAGTGAAGCTGCATTCATGGCCGTCTGGAGTAATGGATCAGCTTCACCATTGAATTTGGCTCTCAACCAAACATTTTTCCTCGCATTTGAAGCTTTTATTGCAGGTGGGCGGATGCTAACTGTAGGAATTGAATGTACAACGCCCAACAAACACATCGTCGCTGGTTGATGGCCGCAGACTGTAGAGCTCTATTTCATTTTTCACCGTTGATTGCTGACCGGATGCTCCCCGCCGTCACGTCACAGTAGAGATGATTTATTTTTTATGGAGGAAAATTATTTGTTGTAATTTACATATGGATCCTCTTATTTTTGAGAATTTGTTGTTTGACGTCTTTGCTTTTTGAGAATTTGATTCGAAGCACTAAAATATTGTGATATTAACATTGGGGCCTGGCCGGCAACGTAGGTAGGTAGGTAATAGTTTTGCAAGTCTTTGGCATATTTTATCTCAACCGCATGTCAAAATTTAAGATTTTAATCGAACACTTTTACCCATTTATTTTCAAATGTCTTTAACCGGAAAAAATGTTCAATTTTTTTATTATCTTATTTATCATTTAATAGATATGAACCTTACTTTTAATGTTATAAAATCCATAAAAAAAATTGAACAAACAATTTTTTTTTTTTTAAAAAAGTAGCCAACACTCTTAAAATGTAAGAATAAATGACTTAATTAATATTTTTATTTTTATTTGTAAAAATTGTAAAATAATTTAAATTTCGAATTTATCAATACTGATGGGAGTTTACCACCCATTCTAACAAATATATGAAAATGAAATATCCTTATTGTAACTTTACGTATTGCTCGAACTCCTGATAAAAATAAAATATAAAAAGAGATTTCAAAAAGATTCCAAAGTCACGCTCTCATTTTTTTTTTCCAAAAAAGAGGAAGAAAATCTCACGCCTTAACATTTGGGTTTCAATTTTTATATAACACAAACAGAAAACTTGTTTTCCAAAAATGATTATTGACTTATCTTTCTACTTCTACCCTTCTACAATCTTAATTTCCTCATCATGGATGGGAGTGGCAGATGGTAAAATTATTTATAGCTAAGAATTTATAAATTTATAAATATAAATTATTTTTTAAGATTATATTTTTTGTGGGTCCACCAAAAAACTATTGGAAAGGTGAGTTTTAGCATAAGGCCCATATAGATTACTACAACAAATATTTGCATTGATTAATCAATCACAAGTATTTTTTTTTTTTTAAAGATACCCAACCAAATCATCTAAGCCTATAAAGAAATATAGGTGCCAAACTTCCCCACACTTTCTATTTGGACCTCACATTCTCCTCTAATATATACTAAGTACAAATTTGTTTTAAGGTTAAAAAAATAATTTTAAAATTAATTAATTATAATCTCTTTTTTACTCCTCAATAAAATTGTTAGTTACTTAAAAAGATGATTATATTTACTGTTTCTCTGTTAAAACTTTTTAATGATACCAATATTTTAATATTGGAAAATGAAAATCAGAAAATTTTTTTTTGGTAAGAAAATGAAAATAAGAAATTAAGAAAATTTTGTTTAGTACCTACCTAACCAGCTGCATAAAATCTCGCAATTGCCCTTGCAAAACCACTTGAATGGAAGTGAAAGCCGACCTGGGGGTTGAAAGTTAGTGGAAGAGTTAGGTGCAGACGCTGAGGGCAGAATGGAAATTGGAAAAATGAGACGATAATCGGCTTTTAAATGCCATTTCTGTTCTTAAGCTTACAGTCTATCTCTCAAACCAAAAAGAGTACAGAGAGAGCAAAGCAACCCAAAATCGAAGGCACAAAAAAGGCCTGACTTTATCTAAATCTCTCCTTCAAAATCCCAAATGGATTCCACTCGCCAAAACCTACAAACCCAAGAATCCGCCATTGATGAACAAGATCAACAGCATCAGGAGCTTGCCATTATTGCTTCTCAATCCCCATTTGCTACAGCCTCCATCTCTCTTTCTTTATCCACAATCCTTCCTACCCACTTCTTCAACCAACCAAAAATATCTGCTTTATTTGCCTCCACTCCAGCCAAGGCCAAAATCCCCACTCAGGCCTCTTCTCTTGCTCATCTTTCTCTCTCTTCTTCTACCTCCAATCTTCCTAAACTTTCATTCAAGTCTACAATCTCTGCCAACCCTTTGCAGAATACTCTCTCTTTGGGCCCTCGCCGTCCTTCTGACCCCTCTAATGCCGCTGGAATTCGTCGAGCTTCCATCGTTTGGTTTCGCAATGACTTGCGTGTCCAGGACAATGAGTGCCTTACCTCTGCTAATAATGAGTCCATGTCTGTTTTGCCTGTTTACTGCTTTGACCCAAGGGATTATGGCAAATCCTCTTCTGGGTTTGACAAGACTGGGCCTTATCGTGCCTCTTTCTTGATTGAGTCAGTTGCTGACCTCCGCAAGAACTTGCAGGCTAAAGGGTCTGATCTTGTGGTCAGAGTTGGAAAGCCTGAAACTGTATTGGTTGAGTTGGCGAAGGCCATTGGTGCTGATGCTGTTTACGCTCACAGAGAGGTTTCTCATGACGAGGTTGAGGCAGAGGAGAAGATTGAGGTTGCCATGAAAGATGAGGGAATTGAGGTGAAGTATTTATGGGGAAGTACCTTGTACCATGTGGATGATCTTCCTTTCAAGTTGGAAGACATGCCATCCAACTATGGTGGATTCAAGGAGAAAGTGCAGGGATTGGAGATTAGGAAGACGATTGCTGCATTGGAACAATTGAAGGGGATGCCTTCAAGAGGGGATGTGGAGCCTGGGGAAATCCCAACTTTGCTTGATTTGGGTCTTAACCCATCCCAGGTTTTAAATTCTCCTTCTCCTTATATTTGATTTTTTTTTCCTGCTTCTATTTTATTTTCTTTCCAAATGATTGCACTGCACCGAAGTTGTTTTTTGGTTTTGTTCCAAATAGTGCAATATGACGATATTAAAGGGGATAATTTGAGTAGAATGAAGGGGTTTAGCTAAAAGGTCCTAATCAAATTTAAAAATGAAAAGAGAATAAAAATTTTATGCACACAATAAGTTCTTATTGATAATATACGGCAGTAGTATTTATGAATTATGTATATAATTATGTTCTTCTATTAAGTCCATTTAATTTAGCCGCATAATGTTTGTTTCACACAATTCGATTTGTTGACATCTCAATATTAGCTGCATTATTATTGGTTTGAACGTTAACTCTCATTATTCAAAATTGATATCCCAAAAAGTTTTCATCGAGTATTTTGCTAAGCATTCATATGAGCTGCAGGGTTTCCTGCAGTTTCAGAAACAAGTTGCTTATCTTTGACCTTCTCATTATCACTACAAATTTTGTAATAATGCTTTCGGATAATGGTAATGCAGGACGGAAAGTCAGCTGTCAATGCTTCTATGGTTGGAGGAGAGACTGAAGCATTACGAAAGCTTCAAAAATTTGCAGCAGAGTGCCAAGCACAACCACACAAAGGAGGCAGCCATGACAGCATATATGGTGCAAACTTCTCCTGCAAAATTTCTCCTTGGCTAACGATGGGATGCATCTCTCCCCGTTCCATGTTTGAAGAGCTAAAGAAAACTGCTATAAGGTTTGTCTTGATCAATTTTTTTTCCTATGTCCATTTCCTTTCTAAACCATGTTTATTCAGGCTTGCTATTTAGTATGTGCTGACGAGTTAAATAATCTGATTGATAGTACTATTTCTGCTGCCTCAAACCGCAACGATGGTGGTAGCTCTCCTGACACTGGGATGAACTGGTTGATGTTTGAGTTGATGTGGAGGGATTTCTTCAGGTAGCCTGATAATCCATTACCATATCTCATCCTAAAATTAGTACTCAGTGTCTGATACATTTACCTGTACTAATTTTGTATGTATTAATTGCTAGAAGATGATGAAAAACTTAAGAAGTTTATCTTTAAATTCCTAAAGGGTTCTCACTGATTTTAAATTTTGGTGTATTGTAGTTTAGGGGTTGTCCAAATATGCCACTGTAATTTCTATATTGCTGTTGTGGTAATATTTGATATCGTTGGCCTTTTGCAGATTCATCACCAAGAAGTACAGTGCTCCAAAGAAACAACTTGAAGCTACTCCAGCCACAGCTTGCACGCCCGCCTTTGCTTAGGCAACAATTTATTTTGGCCATCATAATGAAGTTTGTTCACTGTAGTTGATTGCATTCTATAGTTTCTCAATTTCAACAATGTAGCATATAGATGATGCAGTATTGAACTGTTGACAAAAGGGAGCTGTCCCCTCTCAAACTTTGAGTTTCTCCCGGTTAAATGAACTGATTGAATTTAAATATTGCCTGATATTGCGTTTTTCCTTTCCTCCCTCTTCTGAACAACAGATCCCTTGGTTCTGGTTTTTATCCGTTGTCATGCCTTGTTTGGTAAATATCTGAATATTTGTGTTTCTTACTCCTGCTAGTCTTCGGAGAAAAAAATGCAGCTTGAGTATGGGATTGAATTCTTGCATTCTGGCTTCATTCTTTTTTTTTTCCCTTCGATCCAAACCACCGGTATCCGGATGTATATTGGACCCCGACAATTGGTTTGAGCTGAGGTAGATCACTAAAGTGTTGCAAATTTTTTGCATGCGCAAAACTTAAGATCTTCCTTGAAGGAGTAAAAAAAATCTTGCTTAAGGGAATCACATGCCAAACCACTTGAAGCAAACTTCGGTTTCTTGCTTTCTTTCTTTACAAAGAGTCTTCATGAAATGAAGGTAAGTAAAAGATGGAAAAGTTCATGAATATGTAAAACTTAAAAGCTTACAAATTGCCTTATATACATAGGTGGGCAATGAGATGGGAAATTTCCGTTTTTGTGGGGATTTGTTCTGAATGGGACGGAAATTTTTCGCTCCATTTCCCTGGGGATGGAGATAAAGAGAATTTCTTTTCCGCTGAGTAAGATGGGATGGGGATGAAAAGTGTACTCTCTGCCATGGCCTCATATAGATCTAATAATTATATTTTAAAATTATATATACATATATATAATTATTTATATTATATTTATGTGTTTAAATATTTAAATATTATATGTATTATATATTTTTTATCAAAATAATCGTATTATATCGAACTTATATACTAATTTAAATTATATTAATAAATTATATATATATATATATAACTGATTTACTTAATAAAATTATAAATTTATTTATAATTAATATGGACACTATAATTATCTTAGTTAAGCTTATGTACTAATCTAATTTATGAATTATTTATTTTTTTAAATGTGTGAACTTTTAAATTATGTATAAATATTTATGAATTATCAATGATATTTATATATTATCTACATTTATTTTAATTTGTGAACTTTTATATTTAACTTTGTTAAGCACTATCATGTTTTATGCATATTAAATTAGTTATTCTATTATGTAAAATTATAGTATTAATATGTTATTTTTATTATTTTTTAAGTTTACAAAAAAAATTAGTGGGGATAAAGATCCTCCCGTGGAAAAAAAGATGAAAACAAATTTATTCTCATTAGTATGGTAGGAATGGGGATGGAGATTCTCAATTATAACAGAAAATGGGGATGAGGATCATACTTCCTGCCCTATTACCAAGCCTATATATATATCATGATACTGTTTCACTAAGGATAATAACCTTCTAGAATATTCGAACCCATAATATTTAGAATCTATTGATCTGCCGAGTGCCGACGGAGTTAGGAATGGCCTTTCTATATGGATACAAAGTTTGGCGTCTGCTTGACCAAAATAAGTGGTTGTAGCTCGTTTTGCATCATGTATATTTCCAACTGAATCAAACCCGGGTCTAAGGTTACATCAAGAGCTAAGTAGCAAAATATTCACTACAGAAAAATATATGAGTCGGGTAGTTTAACAAAATTAAATATTGTACAGCATCAATTCAAGGCCTATTTCAAGTTCTAGCAAGTTACCATATTAATAGAAGAATATGATACAGGTATGGCAATGAAAATGACCGGAATATGATACAGGTATGGCAATGAAAATGACCGGAAAAAATTTTGACTGTAAAATACCTAAATCCTATCAAATGATGCCAGAAACTCTGAGGGAAGACAGCACAACAAAAATAAGCCAAAGCAACATGAAGTATATGCATGTTACCCAGGCCCAAATCCTTGGCCCTCCGAGCTCTGCGCCCAGTGTCAAACGCCTGTACACAAGAACAGCAATACAACAAGCAGAAGTACAAAAGAAAACAAGCAATGAGAAGCTGAGTCCTGCTGCGTTTTGTATCCTTAGAGGTTCCCTATAGACAAAGAAATTGTAGGCTGTATCTATCAGCCATGGAATGCCAATTCCCACATATATGTTCACGGAATTGCTGTAAAAGAAAAAACAAGGATAAAAAAAAAAATCAATTTCTACTTCGTACAATTCTTTTTTACTCCCCAATAAAGTAGCAGAGTATTGGAGAGAAAAAAAAAATGAAAAGAAAAAAAGCTCAGCAGATGGTGAGTAACGATCTTTATAAATACAGAATTCCAAGGCTACACTGGTCAAGAAGAGAGAAGACAATCTTCCAATCCTTCTATCGCAAAGGTTATGCCTTCCAAATTTACGACATGCATTTCCAAATTCTTACTCTGCTATAGGCTAATGCCTTAATATGCTAATTTCTCAAGGAAGCAGGGAAAAGACAATTATAAATATTCAACACCAATATCTGATATTAAGAACTCTAACAATAACAATGTGCATCATCAGGTTTACAAGGGCCTAGTTTATCAGTCAAGTCCATCACATTTCCTGGACTAAACTTAGAAAACTTTTGATAGAACAGTTTAGGTAGATTATGCAACATTATCTAACCAAGCCCTCACAAATTACATTAATAACAAACCTGCAAGTGATGTTTGCAATGGCAGAATCTGCTGTTGTTTGGCGCTCAGCAGCAATCTTACTTGCCACCAAGTCTGGCCATGAAGTTCCACTGGCTAATGCCGTAAATGCAATAACATAAGCATTTATTCCTGAAAGAAAATATACCACATGAAGTTGAGTGAAACAGTCACCGGGTAGTTTATAAAGGAAATTTTAGAAACACCATCAACTCTGCGAAAGGAAATCTGCAATTCTACTTTTAGAGAGGAGGATAACCTGAGACACAGCTTATAAGATCAGTGAGCTTCGTTACAATGTAAGCGATCCCACTGATGAAAATTAGAGAGCAAATGAAGGCAATCCACCCATGAGCTATATGGCAAGGAGGGACAAAAGCAAACAGAATTTTCCAGGGTACAAGGAGTAATTGCCAGAAAATTCTAGCCAACCGTACATGAATGTTGGTTAATTTTCTTGACTCTGGGCTTTCTAACTGTTCATGGAAATTGGAAAGAGAAATTATTCACCAGTATAACTAAAACAGAAAATGGATGATTCACTGAATAGAGAAAGCAACAACAACAATCAGTTCTAAAAAGAAAGGAAATAAAAACAAATAAAAAGTCAAGTTTTACATGGGAGCTTTTAGAGGAAGTCAAAAGAAAACCTTCTTTTTTGTAGCAAAGACAAAAGAAAGCCAAAATTGTGGATCTTATGAGTTTTCAAACACTGATATAATTTGTATTGGCTGTGAGAAACTCATTTTTTCTTAGAAATCAATAAGAGGGCATTCTTTGAATACAACAGATGCAAACACGATATTCCACCAAAATGGATTGACAATCATATAAGAATATATAAAAAGAAAATGATTTTGCACATATTCTAATCATAGTTCTTCCTTTCTCAAGCTATAATACCCAACAAAAAAAAAACCTTCTTGCCCATGCTGTTCCTTGCAAATGGGTGTGTGTCCGTGTGGCGGAGAGAGAGAGAGAGAGTAACGGCTCATACATAATTTGGCCTTGACAAGGATGTTTCAGTTTCCACACATTCAAAACACATACAACAACAGTTTAACTACCAACCATGATTGCATCCACAAATTGCTGTTTCCAAAGAGAAGCCAGACCAAAATCTTTCTCTTTATGAAAATCATTGTTGGAGGTATCAGCTGCAACATCTGTTTCAGGCACTTTCTGATATACTGGACCTGCAGAGTAAATGTTTAAGGTACAGAAATCCAGGGTTGGTATTTAATGATTCAAGATCCAAATAATGTTGTTAAAGGCGAAGGCACAACAAGGCGCGAAAGGCACACATCTGACAAAAGTAAGACGCAGAAAATAAAATAAAATAAAATAAATCTAGAACTCACAACACTATATATAAAATAAAATTATAAACTTAACTCAATACCAAAAAGAAGCAATTCAAAAGAGCAAAGACATAATGTTCAAGAGACACTTTAAACACAATAATAAACATGCAGAAAAGAGACAATAAAAGTAAAATGTAGTCCTATAAATAGCTAGAAGTCTTAGTCCTAGAGTAATACTATAGTAGAAATCCTAAAACATTTTTCGTTACTAATTTACTGTAAGTTTATAATTATAGTATTGGTTCTAAACTCCTAATCTCTTACTAAATATTAATTATAATCATCACATCACTCACATTCATCATCACTAAGCTTCATGTAGTTTTATTCTTCTCCTTTTTCTTCTTTTTATTCTTTTAATCTTATTCTTTTTTTAATCAAGTGTGGGTAAGCCGTAAACATTACCTACTTTAAGTGTATGATAAAGGGTTAAGATTGTTGTCTTAAAAGGCCAAAAACATATAATAAAAACCCTAAATATTAAAGAGGTGCGCCTTGCTGCGCCTCACCCAAAGGCGCATGCCTTTGTGACATTGCCCACGTTTGGGCTTTTGAGGCGCCTTGCTCCTCAATCACACTTCAGTCGCGCATTTGACAACTATTGTCATTGGTAATAATGTAAAGTCAAACTATAATATTTCTTTGTCTTTCTATTCACCCTATAGCCTCAAACTATTAATAATACTTCATTGTCTTCCTGTCCACCCTGTAGCCTCATTATAATGACTCTCATTGCTGAGAAAACAGCCAAGCAGTTGCACAAGGCCATGCATCATTGTGAACGTTATGTATATGACCCACTTTGTTTCTATGAACTTTCTTAAGAACAGATTTCTCAAATCTGATAACTCTTGAACTACCAGTACTCAAGTAAAAATAATGCTGCATAATTGGCTACCTGTCACATCAGTTGAATGGATAGAGAATATATCAACGACATTTCTCCTTTCATCTTCCCAAACTTGAACTATCTCAGAATATTCTTCATTAATATTTTGCTGATGTTCCCATTTAGCGGTCTCTTCTGGCACCCACTCCTCTGGCCTTTCAGATCTTTCACTTTGGATTAAACATAGCATGGCAATAATTTAGCATGGAATTCTGAATGGAAAATAATTTTCTTTTATTTAATTCGAAAGAAAAGGAAGGTGGAGAAGAAAATAATACATCGGAAGAGAAATATAAGGCCAACGCTTATCTTGAGCATAGGCATGTGTTAGCAGCAAAGCATATTGCAGTACTGTCAATAGGGCCTCCCACAGCGTAATTACATTGGGGGTCCATACCTGCAATGCATTTGAACAATGAAATACATCATTGCTGAGCAGTTATCACATGCATGCTAACCATATGTACTGATTCCAGAAGCACCGGAAAAGTGAAAATAAAAACGGCAAAACAAAAATATGCATTAAGGACAATGCTGCTTTATATTATGGCAATAAGCAATAACCAGATGATGACATATTCTAGTTGGTTATGAAAATCATCTGTACAAGAAATTAAGAACAACACTGTAAATGTCCTCACAATTCACAAGAGTGTGTAGAAAAGCTAGCATGAAAAGTTCCATCCTCATAACTCAATAAAAAAATATAAATCAGATATCATTATCAATGTTACAATTAAGGCTATAGCACACTATCAACTTACCTCTAAAATTATATAGAGCCAGAAATAAGCCCAGAAAGACCAAAAGAGCTCCACAAGCCAAACTCCCAAATCTGATATCTTTTTCAGTTCTCCAGCTTTGGGAACCACAACACAAACAGCATGGATGGGAAAAAGGTCAAATGCAGCAGAACCAACAAGTGTTCCAGGACCCAAACCTATGGATTGAGCAAGTTTTACAGAAAATCAATGATAGGTCAATGAAATAATTTCTCAGACTAATGATATTCAGATATTAAGACAACAAAGATAAAACTTACACATACAGACAAAACAGTTCTGAATGTTAGATAAGTTTATAACAGTATTAACAGATCAAGCATCAAACTCCGCGAATACGAGGAGATAAAGAAAGATTTGAATGTCATAAAATAGCTGTTAGTCTAGGAAAAAGTAAGCCCACCCCAAGATGAGTGCTCTCCTATTCCGACTTCCCCAGAACCTTCAGTGTCATGAGTTTAGGTAATCAAACATTAACAACAGCAACTAGCTTACAATCTGTCCGTTTATTTTCAAAATATATCCAATTTTCTCTTCTTGCAAAATTCTTTTTAAAAATTAAAGGCATATTTGTTCCACCAGGATAACAACCTGAGGTCATCAGTAGTTGATCCATTATCCAGCATAGTATACTAATAATACAGACATCATAGAGAGCTGTTGTTTTCTCAATCTTACTGCAGGGACACTCAAGATGCAGCACTTAATTTGCAGTTGGTTATTGGAAAAAAGAGGAAAGAAAATCAAAAGTTGAAACAATAAGAACAACAACAAAGAGAAAAATATGCTTAAAACTAGGCAAATAACACAAAGTACATAGGAAACTCTGGAAAAATAGCAGATTGCACACCTCCAGCATAAAGATTCCCGATATTCCGTATGGCATCAATAGTTGCTAATGATATCTGAGGGAAACTAGTACCAAAGGCGAGCAACGAAATATCAGCAATTGTATAATTCCAAACCTTCTCATATCTGATAACTTCAGTATTAGTGTGAGGATCTATCTCCACTACCTTACGCGAATGCTTGACCACATTCTCCATCGACCGGAAAAATCGAGTAGTTATAGCTGATAATCCAATGAAGCAATAAGCCAGACCAAGAAAGTACAAAAAGGTTCTCAACCCAACACTCAGGGTAGTTTCACAATGGAAAAGAAGGTAGCTTTCGCATTTTTCGGCCCCTAAAATATCGAAAGCTTCAACTCTGCTCCCAGCGCTTTGATCATGCGAGCTCAAGACCATCTTAATTATACGTGACAGGCGCAATTCACGCCTTAAGCTTGGTATTTCCTCGCGCTGGAGATAGAATCTTCCAAAGTTCAACTAGCTAGATTAGCATTGACCAGATTTGTCTACATGTGTTACTGCTGCTGATGGAGATTACAGATTCTTCTCTGCAAGTAAGTTCAAATCGAGATCTCAAGAAACAGAACCTGAAAGGGAACTGATTAAGCAATGGAAGTAAATAGTAATAGATAATCTAAATCAATGCGATCACCATTTCGACATTTACAAAGAAAAATTATAAATAAGCTCAGTTTCAAATGCAAACAATAGAAACTGACCAAACTATATTCGCCGGAGCTCCGGCTAAATCTGCCGAGAATTTCGGATTTAATTTTGGTCTTTTCCGATTCAAATGTGAATTAAACGACTTGATGACTGCACTGACATAATTATAATGCATCATTACACTTAATGGGTGGATGAAATGTTGGTGCAGAAATCCGAACGTGTGAAATGCTTAGTTCAATTTTCTGCTAAAAACAAGGACGTGTTTGGCTTCAGTCCAAGAAAAACTTCTCCTCTTCTAATTAGTGGAGCAGATAAAATCCCGATTTACGCAATTATTTTATAATTAACCTCTTTTGGGCATTTGTGTTGGGCAATAAAAGAGAATGTGATGATGAAATTATGGTTTTTTTAATTAGCAAATTGGCACTAACAAGTCATTTTCCTTGCAAATTGACAAATTGTTTTCATTTATTTCCAGCTGTTTAATAGGCAATGCAAATCTCATTGACGATAATTAAAAACTAAATTCAGGAAATATCTTCAGCAAGTTGCATTTTCTTTTAGCCGAATTGGCACACTGCCTTGCGTAATCATTGGCCGATGTACATGGGCTGAAGGGCCACTGCCCAACACCCCCCCCAATTTCAAATAAAATTATTATAATTAATTTAATTTTTTTAAAATATATATTTTCAGTCCTTGTTTTTTTAATTCAAATTCTCATCGTTGCATCCTTAAAAATAAAAATTAAATATATTTAATTTGTATTTTGGTTCAACAGTTCTTTAATTCATTACTTCTTCTTTTTTTAAAATTTTTTGTTTTACTTATATTTAGATATAACATATTTATTATATAAATTTATTGTATAATATGATTTTAGAATAAAAATATATAAGTTTGTCCCCTATGGTGTAAATGAGTCGTACTACTCACGAGCTACTTGAACTCATCTAGTAAAATATTTGAATTCAAATCAAAGTTAATCGAATTGAACTCAAGTTTAAATAATTTATCGAGTAGAGTCGAGTTCGAATATCAAAAACTGACTTCTAAGACTCGTGAACTTAATTAAGCTAAGTTAACTATAGTTGATTTAGAATCAAGCCGAGTACACAATTTCTTAAATTTTTTAGTTGATTCGAACTTTATAAGTAGTTCGAATGTTTTTGTAGTTGAGTTTCGAAGAAGTGAAAAAAAAAAAAACTCAAATGAGTTCGAGTTTCGAGTATTTCAATAAAGTCTAGCTTGAGTTTGGCAAAGCTCAAGTTTTGTACAGTATTGACTCAACTCGATTACACTCCTTGTCCTCACAACTTCTAGATCCACCACAGTTCATAATCAAATTAAACCAAACTAGATCAAATTTTATTTTATTTTAGTATAAGAGTATTTCCAATTGACTCTTTATTTGAGTTTCGATATTTATTTTAAAGAGTCATTCAATAAAAAATATATCTAATAGACTTTCTATTTTTAAAATTTAGAGAATGAAATAAATTTGACTTTTTACATCTAGAGAGTAAAACTTCACACTTTATTTCAATTGTAATTAATGCATCTACTTTTTATGTATGTTTTCTTTTTCTATTGATGTATTTTTTAAAAATATTTTTCTCATAATAAAAATCATAATATTAATTTGTATGGAATAAAGTAAAATATAAAAAATTTATTGAACTTGTAAGAAATATTTTTACTCTCTATATTTAAAAATATCATTTATTCGATTAAAAATGGTTTTTAAAATAAAGAATATTATTAGAAATACTCTAATAATATTGACAAGAGGGCAAAAGAAGCAATTTAATAAAGAATTATTATTATTTTGAAATCTTTTATCTTATTATTTTTCAAGTATTTTCATAATAAATTTATGTTCTTTTGTGATAACTGTTATTATTGTATAGTGTGCATTCTATTAAACTTCCTCATGAACCAAAAAGGATAAATCTATGCTTTCATCTTATTTATCTTTTACTATAAGTTTTTTTTTTTTTTGGAAGGATCTTTTACTATAAGTTAAACACTAGCATGAAAGTGAGTTGCTTAACATTTAGCATGGATTTGATTATAGTTTCACAAATAAAAGCATAATTGTCGAAAATTCAGATGTTTAAATCCCAAAATAATTTTGTATACTTTACCCATAATATCATTGAGTCACGACCGACAATGAAAAAATAAAGAATTAAACAGTTGCTGATTGATGAAGAGAAGTCAGAGTCAAGGAATCACTCCAAATCCAATTATCCCCCTCGCGCTTATAGGTAGTGAACAGGTTAATTTTATACCGGCTTTATCTAACTTACTTTAAAATAATTTTTAAATATTTTATACCACAAAAATTACTAAAAATTTCTTTTTACTAACAAAAACCCATTCTGCCATTTTTTTTCAACTTCATTTTTATTTTATTTAATTATTTACTCTTTATATTTAATTATTAAATTTAAATAGAAATTAAAAAATTTATATTTTAATTTAAATTAAATAATTTTATTTTTAATTATTTAGTTAATTAAATAAAAAAATCCAATCGAAAATAAATATTATTAACATAACAAATATTTTAATAAAAATAATCTATACCATATAATAAACGACATGAAAAGAGTATTTTAACTACTACAGTCTTGAGACAATTTTAGCCCTCCCTCCATTTTCTTCAAAACGCTATTGCTTTAACAAAATCCAAAGACCTCAACATGCCTCAAAACGTCGTCGCTTTAACAAAGCTAAAATAATCTTGTGCTGCATTTGATGGAAACGGAACCAAAAAACCTCAACCTACCTCAAAATATTGTTAGCTTAACAAAGCCAAAAGAGAAATAACGTCATCTTCCAATCTTCAGCTGCAGCTTGAAGAAAACAGTGTCGTTCTTGCACCTTTTTACCAACGTTGATAACATTGCGACACCATATTTAGACATGTAAAGCATCTCTCATTGGCACCGAGCAAAACAAGTGATGCTTCATCTCAAGTTTACTAAACTTTTGGAGCCTTCACTTCAGTCTTCAGCAGAACCATGCTAGAAGAATAAAGGGGCACATTTGTCTCTGCTAATAGCTCAATCAACTTCTTGCCATCATCCACCAATGGAGCCTTGCTGCAATTGACTGGTACAGTGGCTTGCAACTCCTTACGACACATGCAAAAACAAAGGGAGCAAAACAAGTGATACTCCATCACAAGCTTGTTGAACTTTTGGAACCTTCACTCCGTAGTCTATGTTATTTTCATCTTCTCTTTATTACCTTAAATTTCTTAAAAACAAAACCTCCCTCCTAAAGTCTTTATTCATAACCGAAATCAATTTCCTCCGTATTTTTCTTCAATGATTTTGATTGAGCATAAAAACTCACTGAAGATTTGATTTTCTTCAAAAACTAAAAACAATATTCTTTCCCTAAATTTGGATTGATGTTTGGCTTATGGGAATCGAGTAATATATATATATATATATAAGAGAAAATGAAACATATACAATTCAGGTAATGAATGAGAAATAAAGGAATGGACGTCTATTTTTTTTTTTTTTTAAATGATTCTTACATTGGATATAAAAGTTATTTTCAATGAAATGGTGCCACCTCATTTTTATATGCATCCCTCATCATTTGCGTGCTACATATGTGTGAAACATGCATGCTAGATTAGGTTTTAATTAAACTTTAATTAATTTAGTTAATCATGCTTATTGTTAAGTATTTCCGAGATTTTCTATTTAATCCTCAAATGTTTCGCTTTTTAATTCAAACCGCACTCTTATTTTAATTTCTTTAGTTTCAACCTAAACTAATTAATTTCCTACAATTAAATATACCAATATTTCCATCACAATTTATTCTATGTATATTATTTTGCAATTTGAATATGGAAATGAATATTACATTTTTATGATTTAATTCTGATTTACGATTTTGCTTTTTTAATTATTGATAAGTATTTATATTTTAAATTCTTACTTTATTAGGTTCAAAATTAAATTTTGATTATTTCAGCATAGAAAAAGCACTCGATTTTTTATTAGTCCGGTGCATCCGTCACGGGATGTGCACAATGATCAGAGTCCAATTTGATAGTTGTGATAATTCTCTCCTCCTTAAAAAATTTTATCCTTAAAATTTTATTTAATTAATTTAATATTATATTTATTTATATGTTCAATTTTAATTTTTCTACATATTATTTTTATTTATTATCTAAATTTAATTATCTTGACATAATACGATGATAACTTACTAGTAAAAATAAAAACAATTAAATATTTAAATTGTTTTATTTTATTAATTACCTATTAAATTAATTAATTTAATTGTTAAATATTAAATATAAAGAGAAAATAATTAAATAAAAATAAAATTGAAGAAATAATAAAAAATATCAGAATTATTTTTGTGGAAAAAGAAATTCTTTAGTGATTTTTGTGGGACAAAACATTTAAGAGTTATTTTGGAATAAATTACAAAGTGGAGTGTCCATGGGTGAAATTAACCAAGCAGGCCATGATAATCAAAATTCCATTTGAGAGAGAAGCATTGCTTCCCAGTGTCATAATTCGTCCTCAATCTCACTCACCAAACATTGCTGAGCCGAATTATAAAACAATCACTATGCAGAAAGCCATCTTCTTAATCAAACTGGAGCAAGAAATCTGCATTGGATTAATCGCATCTAATACAGAAAAGTCATATCCGATCATATGTGCCAAAATTTTAACAAACTCAAATGGAAAACATAAAAATCCAACAAATCTTACAGATCCAACAGCTGAAATTGGTTAAGCAAGCTCTAAAACAAGTAACTAAAATTTCAAGAAATACTTAATTGGGTCCTCAATCTTCCTCCTCTCCTTCATTCTCAGCAATGTTGAAGTATCGCAATTCATAAACATTTCTGTCTTTGTTGGAAGCAATAACCCGAAGCCAATCTCTCACATTATGTTTCTTCAAGTATTTTTTGGTCAAGTACTTTAGATACCTGAAAACAAATAAATCAAAGTGATGGAAATGTTAAGCACATCTGTAGCTGGATTGATTGACCAGGGTACAGATCCACAGACCCTAATAAAAGAGAACAATACAATGACACAGAACTATCAAAATTGCTATGCACAAAAATACAGTTCATCAATCCAATGGTAAGCCACATGCTTTGTTGTTTTTACATCAGTGGCATGCAAGAGGATATAATCGTGTCACTGATTTAACGCACGAAATTCACAGCCAGGCTAAAAATTATTTCTTGAGCTGCTAACCTTGCCACAAGCCACCTTAGCAAGTCTCCATCTGCTACAGAACTCCCAACTTTAATCAAAATCAAGCCAGTCTAACAGTAACCATGACAAAAGAAAAGAGCTATCTAAAAACAAGTAAAGCAAAAAACAAATCAAATAAAATAGACAGTCTTTTGGGATTAGATTGAAAGAATCAAATTATAATAATCAGAATGAGCTAATATTATTCGTCTGCAATTACATTAGTAACGAAGTCTACAGTTGCACAGGACGCAGAGGTGATGCTTGGTTTGCAACTCTGATGTTCGTCTCTTAGACATAACGAAAAGAATGAAAATAATTTGAAAGAATCATTATATTCACATTGGACAAAATTTCGTATCACCGGAAACATCAAGCTTAGAATTGGTGCTATCTACAAAAAATGGTTCAAATTTCAAATTCCATTCCACTACGCAGATCTAAGTCACTTGAATATTCAAAAACAAAATAAATTGAACGACATCATCTTAATGGAATTATCCAAGCACAAACTTAACGAGTGAGAAATAAGATTGCATACCTCTTGGAGAAGTTGCTGTCGGAGGTAACGGTTATCTTGGTCTTCTCACGAGTGACGGACACAGTGTCTCCGAGGGCACCGGCCTTGCCGCCAACCTTAATCCTCTCCTGCAAGAACTTTTCAAGTGAGGCAATGTCCATAATCTTATCTTCCACTGGCTTCGCGCAGTCAATCACGAAGACCGCTCCCTTTTTCTTTCCCCTAACTCCAGTTGCCGCCCCGCGACTCATCCTGCCGTTTCTGCTCCGCTTCACAAAATCAATTCACCAGCACCACAGAGCTTTGAGAATTGGAGGCAGCGCCGTGTGAGAACATATGGTGAAGAGATTTGCTAGGGAGGATCTAGGGTTTTGGATGAGCTGTACGACGTCGTTTGAGGAGAGTATGTTTTTCATATTTCCACGGCATCATTTGAAAAGACCGTAATAATGACTTCATCCGGTTTAGTGGACAATTTTGATTTATGAAACAACGTCGTTTTAACTTATTCGCAGTTCGCACTCAATTTTCCTAATAATCTTCGGAAGGCACACATAAAACGGAGATGGAGGAAGAACTCCACGGCGTCGTTCCTTGCTCTTCCCTAGCCGTCGATTCCGTCCTCCGAGTAGGAACGGTAATGGGAAAAGAAAAAAAAAACACGAGCTGCATCCGCTTTTCGATTCTGAAGTAGTACAATCTTGCACTTTTCTTCAATCTTTAATCTCTGAAAATAAATAAATTGGTCTTCTTTTCAGGCAGGTGCAATCTGGGGATATTGTATAGGTCCACGGGAAGCCCGTAAAAAAGGTAAATTTTTTGAATCTGACTCTCTGAAATTAGCACATATCATCAATTATGAACAAGTTCCCGCCATCATCAGTCCTAGACTATGATTCTCTTTGTTTTCAGGCCTGACTGGGACTGCTCATGTTTCCTTCGTGGTATGAATTTCAGTTAAATTTATCACAATATCTGATATTTTTGGTGTTGTTACATGCCTGTGTAAGGCCTGGACTCTGATTTTCTTTTCTTTTTTGTTTTTTTTTTTTCATTATTTTGGTTTTATTTGATGTGCAGGCTAAGTCAATCGGCAAATTTAGCTTTCAATGTGGTAATTTGATGAATATATTTCATTTAAGTTCAGCTGCGATTGTAAGTAGCTTTAGCATTAGATACAATACATCATATTATCAAGAATGAGATTATTAGCGCAGTGGTAATATTATGTTCTTTATTGCTATTGCTTTGTTCGTATGGAGTTACATGGTTCATTAGAAAGCTTCAACTTTTTATGGACAATCATCAAGGTTTAAACCACAATTTACTTATTGTTGGAACCAAATAAGGTTTACAGGTGTTTTTTTTCTCATTTACTCAGTGGCACTAATGTCAAATCTTGAGATCGTCTGCATCGTAAACTTAAAATGTAAAAACATGCTGTTGGAAGAAATGATAGAGGTGATTATAGAAGAAGTAGAGTTGACAAACTTTTTGAGAAATAGAAATTACATTATTCATGCACTTGGGTGACCCACTAATTGTTCAAGTACTGCATGACTATAACCTTTTTCTTAACTCACGTTTTTTCTTATCCAATTTCATTATTTTTCCCATGGTTTTCTCTGGTTATTTCTCTTTCATATGTATTGTCAGATTCTCCTTTCTATGGGTTATGGCTTCTTACTACTACATGTATGTATTCTTCTTAATGAGCGCCAGCGGTTGTTTTCTGGTTTGAACTTATTTTTGGTCTCACTTGTCTGCATGTTTATCATCTCTTATTCAGGGCTTGTTGCTGGAGTTTTTACTCTTACCCGTTGTGGAATTCAAAGATATAGGGGAAAGAATGATTGGGTTAGTTACACATTTCCTTATTACTGCTGCTACTATAAGTCATAAGAAATTCAAGCTTGACAATATTAGCATCTAAGATATTGAACTGCCTCATCTTGCTTATGGATGCAAAACTATTGGTGAGCCCTTTTGGTTTTGTTGAAGCTTTAATTGAGGAAAACGCATAAATGATATTACCCCTAAACTTCAATTCTCTTATGAATACAATGGAAGCAATTTTAAATCCCATGTTGTTGTGCATATATTGTGACCAAAAATCACTGTGTAATTTGCTTTTTCATACTATTACCAGGCGCATACAACTTTCATTAATTGATACGAAGAAAAGATGTTTGGAGTTATTGCATGTTCACAACCCTAAATTATTGTTATGTTTTGGAAGGAAATTTGAACTTAATCATTTCCTCCTGGAAAAGATAAAATGTTTTTGAGAAGATGAGTGGCAATAGCATGTTAACACTTGTTTGGACTTGGAGTCTTGCTGTCTGAATCCATGCATCATTAGATGAGCATAATGTGTGTCATCTGGATTTGACTATATTCTTTTTGGTTCAAGCTATAGTCTCTTGCCTTTGCATACTCACTGATTGCATATTCAGGACCAGTTGATAATACATTGGTTAACTAACGTCTTGGTTCTTCAATTAATTGAAAATTGAAAAAAGGCTCATCCATCTAAAGGCTATGGCCCCTTTGACATAGCTTGAAGATCCATTTTAATTGTCATGAATGCTCTTTCTTCTTATAGGTGAATGCCTTAATTGGGGGTGCGGTCGCAGGGGCAGCTGTTGCTGCAGGGACACGAAATTTGACGCAGGTGATTGGGATGGCTGGTCTAGTTTCTGCCTTCAGTGTTGCTGGGGACTACTCCAAGACATTTTAATTATATGTTGCTGAAAAGCCAGCTAGGTAGAAGCAAGGGTTATATATTCAGTTTTTTCATGTTATTCTCATTATTTTCATGTTACTAAATATGTGCAATTTTATCTTACCATTTCATATTTGTAATATCACCTGCAATCCAACTTATTTTTTATCAAATATATTAAGAATATCAGCTGTCCTTTTTTATTAAGAAACCCTTTTCATTTCTCCAACAATTTTACACAACCTACACTTAGTAGTATCTGTTGGTTGTACCTCATTTGCTTGTCTGTCATTATGACCATAGCCATATTTGGTAAATTATCTACCATACTTCATTTGAAATAGGTACGTGAGAGCTTGTGGGTTTTGCATATGTATGAACTCCTATAATTGGTTGATAATAGCATGACTGCCTTTTATGTTGTTGGAACAGGACCATGAATGATAGGTTTCTTTTTCATTGATTTGGTGCATTTGAAATGCATCTAGTTTTGCTTATTGTTGACGGATCAAATAATGAGTGTGCTAGTTTCCGTCTTGTCTTTTCTCAGGTCTCATCTAATACATACAAATGACATGAAAGTGAATAATTGATTTATCGGCTTAAGACCCTTATCGTAGTCTTTTCTATAGAACGAAACCACATTATAATTTATGTTGATGAGATCCCCTTTTCCTGGCTAATAAAAATAAAAATTTTGATGGCAGGGTTAGCCATCTTACAAGAAATGGCCCATGTGGGAAGAGGGAGATCCTCACTTGGTTGAAAGCGACAGAGTTGCAAATCCCAAGGAATTGCGGTGTTGCAATGAATGGTAGGTAAGTGAGCATCATTAAATGGGACTTAAATGAACTGAACAATTGGTGATGATAATTAAGTATGGAAGTGTGTCGTAGGAAGTAGGAACCATTTCCATAAAGATTTCATTGCTATTTGCTACGATATTTGGGACCAGATTCTCGTATCTCAACTCTAACATGTGTTTCATTCAAGAATTATTTCTTGGACTTTGCTAAATAGTTCAATCCTTATTGTTCCTGTTGTCCTTGATGAAATTTTAATATTATCCTAATTCATGTATTATTGAACTTCACAGAGAGCGACCGGTCTTTGGCCAATTAGGCCAGCAATGAATTCAGCTTTTCTTGAGTTTGTATTCTCAATTATATTAGCAATTAAATCAATTTCTTAACTCACAATTTCAATTAGAAAAAAATGCATATTTTGATTCTTGAATATATCTTGTGTGTGTAGAAATAAATATTTAGGGACAAACATTAATAAAATAAAATTAGCAAAAGCCATATCTAGCCATTTTATTTGTTTATTTTTATTGTTTCTTCTCTTTGATTGATTTTCGATCCAATTTTTCTCTTGTATTTCATTTAGGTCCATTTTACTTCTAAAAATTCAAATTTTCATTATAATAAGATCCTTGTGACCAAAAAATAGTGTATATATTTTACGTGTCGATAAGTGTTTCTGCCTTATCACGTCATCATATGGTGATCAAGTGTGTCATATTTTTAAAATATTAAGTGCCGGAAAAAAAAATTAAAGGCAATTTGGACCAAAACCAATTAGTGTAGCAAAATGTTAAAAAATGAACAAATATATATTACTATATATGCCTTTCTAATTAAATAATAAGAATTCAATAGGATAAATAGTTAAATCCGACAAATTAGTAGGTGAAATTATACATTTTTCCTTTAAGAAAAACTCATGAATCATAGCTCAAAGCTCTCTTCATGCCTCATTAGGGTAGAGTGAAATTCATGCTGATTCTCCTTCATTGGGCATTACTCTGTTAGTTGAGTGTCAATCTCCTTCATGGTGTATAAAAAATTAATTGAATTTTATCTATATGGTCATTTAACTTTGGTATTCTTGTTATAAAGTCAAATAATTTTTTTTTTTTTATCTTATAGAAGCCACCTAATAATGTTATGATTTCAGTAAAGTAATTTTCAGCAATTTTTCAAAAGTTAACTACCAGAAAATCGTGCTAACATTCTAATTTGACACCTGAGACATGCAATATTACTGTATGAGTCAAATATAGTGTCACTTTACAAGTTAATTAGAGCGCTGACATTCCAGTTGGTGCAATTTTTACCTTATGGTGTTAATATAGATGTTAAGTTGTAAGCATATGTGACATTCTATTTGATCTATATAGTGACATAACATATCTTAGGTGCCAATTTGATATGTCAGTACAATTTTTCTTATTGTTGACTGCTGAAAAATTATTAGAAATGACTTTACTAATACCAGAATATTATTAAGTGATTTTTATAAAAAAAAATTATATAATTTTACTGCAAAAATATTAAAATTAGATGAAATTAAGCCTCATTATCTTTCAAGTGAAATTTCCCCCTTTTTTTTTGGGTGAGTTCAAGTGAATTTTTTTTTTTTTGCGCGAACTATAAGTATTTTCAGTTTATATATCAATGAATTAAAATTAATTCTATTAGTGTCGGGTATGACCTCGAAGGGTAGTAAAATACTCCCACAAGAATTTTAAAGTAGCTGTATTTTCAGAATTCGAACTCAAAATCTTTAGTTAAACTGAAAAAGTTATGTATCAATTTATCCACGCTAAGTGAAATTTTGATACAATCATACAAATGAATTATTTCCCAAAACGGTGTTCTTCGCTGGTCGAACTGAATGTTGCGGTCCAATCACCCTCCTTTCGGCTTAATGATTGGTCTTGACGAGGTGCAAAACTACAACGTTGACCGTGCCATTTAAAATTGATTGGAATAATAGGTTGGACCAATTGAATTAATCCAAAAATCGGTTCAATCTCCGAACGGGCTTCAAAAAATTATAAGAAGAAGAGAATAAAATAAATATTATTAAATAAATAATGAAACCAGGGGGCTTACGTGGCACAATATAGAAAAGCAGCATGGGCTATGACTCCACGTCGTTACGAAACTTTTTAAAAGACCTCCTAAAATAATGCTACTCCTAACCGTAATACAAGTAAACAAATCTGTTGAAAAAGTTTCTTCCCTTCCACTTTCTCTACTGTTTTATCTTCTCATTCCTTCCACCGCTTCTCTCCTCTTCTCTTCATTCTTTCTCAGTTTTCATTATCTAATTAGTTTCTTCTGGCAGCTTAATTTGTGTTAATTTGAAGTTTTTATTTCTTTTCCATGAGATATGGAGTTTGAATACCATGAGGTGAGATTTCTCAATGTTTCCTTTCATTTATTTCTTTTAGTACTTTTCACATACAGTTGGTATCTTGATTCTGAGATTGGATAATTTTTGTGTTAAATAAAAGGAGTACATAAAAAATTCAAGAGGAGTTCAGCTCTTTACTTGTAGATGGTTGCCTGCTTCATCATCTCCAAATGCTCTTGTTTTTCTCTGCCATGGTACACATCTCTCTCTCTCTCTCTCTCTCCTTTAAAGTATTTTCTGTATTTGTGGGTTTGTTCTAGTGCAATTATTTTTCTTCATTAATGGGTTTTGCAGGGTATGGTATGGAGTGCAGTGGTTACATGAAAGGTAATAAATTCTCTTTAATGACTTCTTCACCTTTTCTTCTTTTATATCTCTACTTACAGTTCCAATTTTATCCTTCAATGGTTTGCCATTTTTCTTCAGTTCCCTTTTGCTGCCGTTAAACTTAATTAACCACTTTATCCAGCTTTTTTTTTTTTTTTTGACATTTTGTTCATATGGAATGGAAATTGGATCCAGAAAATGTTCAAATTTCATCTTTTTTAGTAGATTTTTTGGTAAAATAGTGATCATTCAAGATTTTTTCTTTTTTCTTGCACGCATTGAAGTTCTATTATAAACGCAGAACATTTTCTAGCTGCTGCTGCTGATGATTCTTGAGTATATGTCTTTTTTTTTTAAAAAGAAAAAAGAAAAATTTACTAAAATATTTGTGATAGAAAATTTTCAGTTGACCATAAGCTTAATTTGCTTTACACAACAATATGACTTTTGAAAACATGACCAGTCAAATTTTTTTTTTTTGAAGTATTTTTTCAGATAAAACCAAAAAGAAAGTAGTATTTTTTACTAAGGTGGATAACTTCCATAGATAAAAAAAAAAAAAAAAAGTGATAATTGCATTCAGTTTCCAGGATTAGGAGGCTCTTGATTACTGTATTAATGATGCACTTCACCTGATTAATTAGGTTAACAGAAGTTGTAGTATGTAATTAACAAGAATATACTCCCTTAATTTCACATTTTATTTATCTCTTGTTTTTATATTATAAATGAAAATTAAATATTTTTTTTATGTTTGTCTTTATACTCATCAATATAAAGTTATTAATATTATATTGAGTTCAAAATTTTTAGTTTTAGTAATTTAGTATTTATAATTTATTTTTTATAAAATTTAAAATTAATTAATAACTTTTTAATCCTGTTAAAATCAAATTACCAAAACGAGGAAGAATATGCTAACCCAGCATGTAATTACTAACAGCCATATTCTCTCCTCTATCTTGTTTTAAGCCTGTCTTCTTCTTAAATGAACTTCCATAGCTATCACGTCAATTCTCTTATCTCTTCCGAAAATTTCCTACCTCTGCTGGATTTTAGTTTTCTTTGAACATTTTCCTTGGATAATGTGCGAGGTCCATAAACATAACTTGGAGTTATGCACGTCATTTTGCTTAAGCAGTTGTACATTAAGACCATATCTTATTTGTCTGTTGTAACACATTTACCAATTCTTTAAATTTTCCACTTTATTTTATTTGTCCCATTAACTCTTTGATTTTGTTAGGCGGTGATCTAATTTTAAATTCAGCTAATAATTAAAGATTGTTGGGGTCCTATAGAATAAATTAACAACTTATTTTTACATATAAAACAGTTGTCAATATTAGCTAATAAATTCGAAATTAAAATTTTTAATGAATAAGAATTCAAATAAAGGAATTGATGGTAGATTAAAATCGAAAATTCAGCTCTCAAGTAATTAATAGTTATGAAAAATTTCTTTTCACATGGAGTCAATTTCACTTCTCATTTTCTGATAAAGAATTAGGCGATTTCTAAAAAATATTTAGGCCATATATGTGGTCATGTAGCTGTAACTTTCATGGAAATTTTAACTTGTACGAATTATATGCTCATATAGATATGTGGGTCAAGCACCAAATAAATTTATCTGACCTGAAATAAAAGTTTTTGGTCAGCTAATTTGGTTAGGTTTGGCAACCTATCACTTTCTTAGGCTCAAAACTAGTCTATGGCCATAGTCCCAACGTGGAAATTTCCAGTTCCTGTAAAAATATTAGATAAGGCTGATGACCTAAATATAGAAATATTATTATTACATGGGAAACAAATATAAAAAATAATAACAATCTAATTTTCTAACTCAATAGATGATGTATAGTTTCTGGCTTTCTGCTAAGTTTACCCAATTTAATCCTATGTTCTTATTTTTTTTAAATAGAATGTGGAATCAGACTGGCATGTGCTAGATATGCTGTGTTTGGAATCGACTATGAAGGCCATGGACGATCCTCGGGTTCCCGTTGCTATATCAAGAAGTTCGAAAATATTGTCAACGACTGTAATGAATTTTTCAAGTCAGTTTGTGGTGTGTAGCTCTAAATTTCACTTTATCGTTATTATTTCTTCTGTATAAAAATGTCAAGCAACTGATAGACAAGGCTAAGTTAATTGATAATGGTTTTGACAGTGGAGAAAGATTACAAGAATAAAGGCAGATTCCTGTATGGAGAATCCATGGGTGGAGCAGTGGGCTTATTGCTACACAAGAAAGAACCATCTTTTTATAATGGAGCTGTTCTTGTTGCACCCATGTGCAAGGTAAACTACAGCAGTAAAACTGAAATTTTTTTCTTTTTTTGGAAAAAAATATATATATATATTAAGAGGTAATTCTGATTGGTTTTGTGGCATAACTTGGGTAGATATCAGAGAAGTTGAAACCACATCCAGTGGTTGTTAATATATTGACTAGTTTTGAAGAGATTATACCAAAATGGAAGATAGTCCCAACTAAAGATGTCATTGACTCTGCTTTTAAAGACCCTGTTAAGCGAGAAGAGGTGAGCTCGTTTTCTTTAGTTCTAAATGGATTTTCAAAATAATCAAAAGAATATTCTATAAGAAAATTTAGATTTTTTTTAATCATTAAAATAATTAAAATGCTTTACTCCATCTTGATGGTGCAGATAAGGAATAATAAGTTGATATACCAAGACAAGCCTAGGCTGAAAACAGCACTGGAAATGCTCAGAACTAGCATGAACCTTGAACAGAGTTTAAACCAGGTTTATATCTATCCTCTTTGGCCAGTCATTTTCCATTTCCATTTTAATAGTTTCCATTGCTAAAAGACTGAAAATTTCAAGAACAAGAATATTAAATATTTAATAAATATATTAAATATTTAATAAAGTCTTTGATATTAGGATAAACTTGCACATTTGTTAGCATTAAGATGATCCATTAACAAGGCTGATTTTGGGTTGGGATATTGATGGCAGGTGAGGTTACCATTCTTGGTGCTGCATGGAGATGCAGATATAGTGACTGACCCAGAAATAAGCAAGGCCTTATATGAGCAAGCAGGCAGTGAAGACAAAACCATGAAGCTTTACAAGGGAATGTGGCATGGATTGACTGCAGGAGAGACAGAAGCAAATGTTGATATAGTATTTGGAGATATCATAGATTGGCTAGACAAGCACATCCACAATCTTGTGGCTGAGCCCATTAATGAACCATTCAACAACGGCATTGAGAAGCTTGATCTTGTTGATAGGCCTGCTCTTGATCATCACGCCCGAAGAAAACAATCCCACAGAAATTATCTCTGTGGGTTTAAGGAACCTCGCACACTCCACTCCTCTATGTAATAGGCTCTAGCTAGCACTTTCCAATCTCTTCACTATCACTATGCAGGGTCGGTATAATCTCCATTAGCAAATGTGAAAAAAGGTGAAAGAAAGAAAGATTGCCCTCTATTCATAAGGGAATAGAAACAAATCAATGAAAAATAGAAGATAGGTTCATGCTCAAGTTAATCATACTCCATTAGCTACTGCAGCAGCTTCTAATTAGGCTCCCACTTTAATTATTTCACTTTCTTCCTGTTAATAAGCCTCTTTATTGCAATCAGAAATCAAACTTTACTTTTATAAGTGTTATTTTCTTATAAGAATTTTGATTTTTTTTATTTAACTTAATTTATATTTACGTATCAATACATTAATTAATAATTTAATGAACTGGCAAAAAGTTGGCTGAACCAAATAATAACAGGACATAAAATATTCAAATTTAAATGGGTAACTTAGAAAAAAAAAACTTAAAATATTTACTTTTCCATTAAAATAATTATATTCTTTATTTTTTAATTTTTTTAATATACATATTTTAAATTTTACATTAAATTTAGCTTCGAGAGAAATATAATTTGGCTTAACAGTAATATAATACTATGAATCTTTTTTTTTTATTTGGCATTGCTGTGTGTGTATATATATATATATATTATTTATTTTTTAAAATTAATATGGCAATTTTTTTTAAATAGTATAACAATAGTTAAAAAATTATATAGATTTGCACAATTAGAATAAAAGAGTTCTAAATTTATATAGATATAAATATATATGTTTAAAAATAATTGTATATAGGCTAAATTTATACATACATAACTAAATTAATGCAAACGTACTTTTAATATAGGAGTCGTCTATATAACTGGATCAAAAAATAAATTTGAAATGTCATGTCACTTCTAAACCAAACTAAATTATTTTTGAGACTACATTTGATATGAAATTAAAAATATGTATATTTAATAGTGAAAAAATAAAGAATATGATCATTTTGACACAAAAATGAAAGTTTAGAGTTTTTTATACAAATTGCCCTATTTAAAATTTCAAGCAATTATATTTTTTTAAATGCTTTGCCTATCAAATTTAGTTAATAAAATGCATTTACTTTCAACTTTAGTATTTCTTAATTCAAATCTAAATTAACCTAAACAAACCCCAAATCTAATATAGACATATTTGGGATTGAGTTTTCCAAAAAAAATTTATATTTTTAATTTTTGTGAGTTTTAAAAACTGATTTTAGTAAATAAATAAATATTTTTTTAAAATAAGTTAGAAAAAACAGTTTATAAAAAATTTAAAAAAAAATCGGTAAATTAAATCAAAAGATTAGAGAGTCAAATAATCAAATCATTTCGTTGGGTGGGGAAATGGATAAGAGCCTGTTGGGCTGGCCGAAGCAATGGCTTTCCATTTTCCTTCATGCATTCAGCTTTTGGAGAAAATGTCGTCACAAAACTTTTAGAGCATCTTTCGTACACTAAAAAATAATGAAAAATGAAATTCGTATTTTGAGATTCTAGAAGAAAGGAAAATAAAATCCTATTTCTAAATAAGTTGTTTTTTAGAATTTTAAATGCTAATGCTGCGAAATATAGCATCAAGTAAAAATGTAAATGTAATTTGCAAGATTCCTGTCTATATAATTCCTTACAAGAAAAATTACAAACTAAACTAATAATAATAAAGGATATGGAGATTATAAAGCTGATTGCAGAACAAATGTGAAAGGAACATCTCCAAATTCTTTGGTTATGGAATAGTAAAGTGCTCATTGGCTGCTGCTGCCACCGTAACTGTGTTGTTGTGATAAGGCCAAAGACAAATTTATCTACCAACTAATTACCCTTCTGCTGCTGTAAGAAAAAAAACATGCCAACTCAAGCTGTTGACACGGTGCTGGTGGTGCTATCTTCCTTGTGATCACCAAAGATGCGTTGTCGGAAATCTGATATCATTAGTGGGAGACCCTTCCGGAGAGATACTTTCGGTTCCCAACCGAGCAGCTCTTTTGCCTTTGCAATGTCAGGCTTCCTCTTGTGTGGGTCATCCTCTGTGTTAGGCCTGAACTCTATCCTTGCATTGGGATCAATTGTTTCTTGGACAACCTACACCAACAGTTAGAGAAGACTGCTCAGCTAGCTTAAGCCTTGAAGAGTAGAAGCAAGTGGAGTATGAGAGAGTGAGATCCTATAACAAGACTTTTAAATGCGAAATAAGATCCCAATTCAAATGTTTACATATTTTGGTAGTAGCAAGGTTCGAGGCAAGGCTTTGATTTTTAAGTTTCAGTTCCTATCTTGAAGAAGAGTTACCCGGTGCCGTTTTAATGTAAAGTAGTTAGTGTATTTATGTTAGTTGTTAAATGCTGCATTTTAGTTAGGCATTTTTTTTTCTTTCTTTTATCTGTTAAGGGCGGTTTCTTTTGTCTAGTGGTTGTAGTTGAATATAAATACTCTTTTCTTCTACTTCAATAGAATGAGATCTTTCGATCAATCTTGATTTAGGAACTCTTCATGTATCAGAGCTCTCAGGTTCATGAGCTGAACAAGTTCTTTCTTCCTTTATTGTTTTACTTTACTGAATTGTTATAGAAGATACTCTGTGATTGTGTCTTTGCGATTTCTTTGTGGAATTGTGATTGAAAACTGGAAAGATGACTGATAATTGTGGAAATAATGATCATGTTCAAGATGAAGTTAGGGTAAATGATAATCGTGGAAATAACAATTGCAATTGCGATGAAAATAGGATTAACACAAATGTTGATCCACTGAATCCACAGTCCTCAGATAATTCTGGAATGATTTTGGTTACCAATCCACTCGATGGTAACAATTACCTGACTTGGAATCGCTCGATGAGAATAGCCTTGAAGGCTAAAAACAAGTTGAGTTTTATTGAAGGAAATTCAGAACCACTAGATGAGGAATTAATGGAATTTGAACAATGGAGTAGGGTGGATTCCATGGCGATCTCTTGGATTCCCAATGCTATGAACAAGGATATTGCAGAATCCTTCATATATACTGCTACTGTGAAGGATTTATGGAGAGAGCTACAAGAGAACTTCGGTGAATGTAATGGACCACAGCTGTATCAGCCACAAAGGGAGATCACTTCGGTGAGACAAGGAAATCTTACAGTAAATGCTTATTATACTAAGCTTAGGAAACTTTGGGATGAACTTAATGTGTTGAGTCCTATGTCACGCTGTATCTGTGGTAGATGTGATTGTGGTACAAGTAGACAAATGAAGGAGACAAGATCTTTAAACAAGCTTATGCAGTTCCTCATGGGATTGAATGAGAATTATGATGCAGCTAGAAATCAAATATTAATGTTGGATCCGCTGCCTTCAGTGAGTAAGGCACATGCAATGATTTTGAGGATTGAAAGGCAAAGAATAGTACATATGCATTATGAAGAAAATGCAGACGGGAGTGTAATGCTGGTACAGACACCACAGTCTAGTAGACAGGGATACAGTAAAGGGAATTATAGGCAGAAAGAAGGTGAAAAAATTGAAAACAAGTTCTGTGATTTTTGCAAGAAGCCTGGTCATTTTCGAGAAACTTGTTTTAAAATAAATGGAGTTCCTGAGTGGTATACTGAATTGAAGCAAAAGAAGCAAAGGGAACAGAGAAGAAATCAAGCAAATATGGTAGATGGAGAAAAAGATGATTATGAGCCAGCTGATGTGCAAGGAAGGAAGGGACAACAAAGCATAGCTGATATAATAAAGCTGGAAATCTCAAAATACATGAAGGCTAATGCAATGCAGACAGAGAATTACATGCATTTTGCACAGGTCAATGAAGATTCTGTAGGTATGGTGAATGGTAATACTTCAAAATCTAAATTGACAAATTTTTGGATGATAGATAATGGAGCTACAACACACGTGCAGACAAAAACATGTTCCGTACACTCTTTCCTTCCCATCAGCCAATTAAAGTTAACCTACCAAATGGTAATTCAATTCAAGTGAACATGTTAGGTGATGTAAACCTTTTCAATACCTTTAATCTTAAAAATGTTTTTTACCTGCCCACTTTCAACCATAATTTGTTATCTGTTACCAAACTGACTAGACATAATTTGATCTTTACAGATTGCTCTTGTATATTGCAGGACCAGAGGAGTAGCGGGCATATTGCTTTTGGAGGGGTAGTGGGCAATCTATATGTTTTGCATTCTAATTCAAATCTTGTAAATCATAATCCTGTTACAGCTTCTATTTCCTTTGATATTGCTAAAATAAACCAAGTTACTGTTGATAGCTTGCATACTTGGCATAGTAGGTTGGGGCATCCATCCAACATTGTACTTGGTCACTTGAGTTTCATTAATAAAAGCTCATTTCCAGAGTGTCTTCCTTGTGACATATGTTCAATGGCTAAACAAGTTAGAACAACATTTCCCATCAGTGAAATTAAAACTACTAAGTCATTCCAATTAGTGCATACGGATATATGGGGACCTCATAAACAGGAATCCCTACATGGAGCACATTATTTCCTAACTATAGTAGATGATTATAGCAGAGGACTTTGGGTATACTTAATGCATGACAAATCTCAAACCATTACTCTTTTAACAAAATTTTTTAGGATGGTGGAAAACTAGTTTGGTACAAAAATTAAGACCCTTGGGACTGACAATGGGAAGGAATTTCTAAGCCATGCTTGTCAAACTTTGTTGACCACCTCAGGAACCCTACACTAGAAGTCTTATGTTCACACTCCACAACAAAATGGAGTTATGGAGAGGAAGCATAGGCATTTGCAGCAAGTGGCACGTGCTTTAATGTTTCATTCAAGTTTACCTTTGCAATTTTGGGGTGAATCTATCTTACATGCTGCTTTTTTTATTAATCGACTAGCTACTGCCTTGCTTCACTGGAAAACACCTTACGAAGACCTCTTTTCTGTTCAGCCAGCTTATGATTCTATTAAAATCTTTGGATGCCTCACCTATGCTAAAAACACTACCCCTCATAGGGGAAAGTTGAGTCCAAAACTATTAAAAGCATTTACATGGGGCATTCACCTGGGCATAAAAGATTCAAGTTATATGACTTACAACAGCATATCACCTTCACTAGTAAGGATGTCAGTTTTCATGAAACTGTTTATCTTTTCCAATCTCTACAAGTTCCATTAACTACCAATGTACCTTTACCTATCTCTCTACCTGACTCTTCACCTCTTGTCATATCTGATACACATTGCCCTGTTACTGATAGCTCAGTAACACTTCCTGCTGATATACCAGTTACCATCAATCCTTCTACTGAGCAGGTGCCCACTGCTCCACCAAGTGCAACTCTTGCTGACTCTCTACCAGGTAATTTGTTACATCTTCTTTTCCTAGAAGAAGATATAGAACTATTAAACAGCCAGCTTGGCTCAATGATTTTAAAGTTAATCTAGTTCCCACCACCTTTGACACACAAATACCTTCTTTACACTTTGATCTCTCACCTTCACCTTTAACTGGCAGTTTTACTTCTGCACATTTGTGTTTTTTGGCAAAGCTTTCTCTTATTCAGGAACCAAAGACCTATGCACAAGCTATACAACAGAAAGAATGGATTCAGGCTATGCAAGAAGAATTGAAAGCCTTAGATCAAAACCAAACTTAGGAACTGACCTCACTTCCACCGGATAAGTCTCCAATTGGAACTCAGGCCAGATGGCACCATTGACCGGTACAAGGCCAGATTAATGGCCAAAGGCTATAATCAGATAGAGGGTGTGGACTTTAATGATGTATTTTCTCCTGTTGCTAAAACTGTAACTGTCAGGCTGTTCCTGGCAATTGCAGTAGCTTTTACTTGGCCTTTTCATCAACTTGACATCAATAATGCCTTTCTCCATGGCTTTATTGATGAAGAGTTGCATATGACCCCTCCAGAAGGCTATACAAAAGTTTCACCAGGGCAAGTTTGTCAGTTAATCAGATCCTTCTATGGTCTAAAACAAGCTTCCAGGCAATGGAATACTGAGTTCACTACTCAGTTGCAACAGTATGGGTTTCATCAGTCTCTTCATGACAATTGCCTGTTTATACCACACACAGGAACTCATTTTCTGGCTCTCTTGGTCTATTTAGATGAAGTTTTAATCACTGGTACTTCAGAAGATGAGATTACCAAAGTTAAAGTCTTTCTGCATCATAAATTTACAATCAAGGACTTAGGTCCTGCTAAGTATTTTCTTGGTATTGAACTTGCACGTCCCTCTCACAGCATCTTTCTCAGCCAAAGAAAATACATCTTTGATATGGTGGCAGATGCAGGCTTACTTGAGGCAAAAATAGTAGCTACTCCAGCGGTCAAGGGTACTTTACTTATTGCTACTGATGGTGCTTTATTAGCTGATCCTCAACGATACAGGAGGCTTATTGGTCGCCTGTTATATTAGGTTTCACTTGCCCCGATGTGACCTACGTTGTTCAATAAGTCAGCCAATATATCCAAGCCCCTCGTGACACTCATTGGCAAGCTACTCTCCAGGTCCTCAAATATCTCAAAGGCAGTGCTGATCGAGGTCTTTACTATCCTAGTTCCACTGATCTCACTCTCCAAGCTTATAGTACTGCGGATTGGACTGTGTGCAGAGATACCTGGCGCTCTGTGACAGGGTGTTGCTTATTTCTTGGGAAAACAAAGAAACAAAATACTGTTTCTTAATCTTCCGCTAAGGCTGAGTATCGTAGTTTAGCAAGCACTGTCTGTGAAATTCAGTGGCTAATATATCTTCTCAAGGAATTCCATATTTCAGTGCCTCTGCCTATTTCCTTATGGTGTGATAATAAAGCCACTATTCATATCTCTGAGAACCCTGTATTTCACAAACGTACGAATCACTTGGACATTGATTGTCACATTGTGAGTGAAAAATACAAAGCAGGGTTGATTTTGCCTCGATATGTTCCTTCACATCTGCAACTTGCAGACATTTTTACTAAGGCCTTGCCTGCTTCTATGTTTGATCGCATGTGCTGCAAGTTGGGCTTGATGTCGTACCCCCCCAGCTCCAACTTGAGGGAGGATGAAGGAACTGTGTAAGCAGTAGCAAGGTTGGCAGGGCTTTGATTTTTAAGTTTCAGTTCCTAGCTTGAAGAAGAAGAGTTACCTGGTGTCGTTTTAATGTAAAGTAGTTAGTGTATTTATGTTGTTAAATGTTGTGTTTTAGTTAGCATTTTTTTTCTTTCTTTTATCTGTTAAGGGCGGTTTCTTTTGTCAAGTGATTTTAGCTGTATATAAATACTCTTTTCTTCTACTTCAATAGAATTAGATCTTTCAATCAATCTTGATTTAGGAACTCTTTATTTGGAAAAAGTAAATAACTCACTTTATCAACATAAATCCTGGAATAGGGAGGATAACCAGATGAGAAATACGCATACCTGAGCAAGTTCAAGCATGGTAAATTCACCAGGATTTCCAAGATTGAATGGTCCTACATGTTCCCCTTCCATAAGGCGCATCAGACCTTCAACCTGATTCAGATACAAATACACAGGTCAAATAAATAAATACTAAGCAGCAGGAGCAACAACTGAAAAATTCTGAAAAAAAAAATCTAGATAATTTCAGTATCTGTCCAATTATCAAAATATTTGCAGTAAGCATTTACTTTTCGAGCAATAAAAATAATGGAAGGAATTATCAATTAAATTCACAGGGGACACGATGATCCCACTTTCAATCAGCATATAAGATTGTTGGCTTAAAAAACCAAACTAAAATAAAATAAGAAACTAGTCTTTAATTTTATAACGCAAATCAAATTGTACAATGTACATTACAATACCTGCCCCAGTTGCAATTACAAAAAAAGCCCACCCGGTTCTTCCTTAATTGGGCTCATGTCATGTGGTATCTGCTTGTATGCTTAATTCATTAGGTGAAAATTTGTGGCACAAAGTGGAAAAAGAAAATATACGGGTTACTGTTAAAGGTTTGTTATTACTCCGTAACTGGACACGTGCGCAAGGGGAAATTTGTGTTTAAATTGATTGGTATCGCTGTAGAGATATGCTATGCAACTATCATTATGTAGTAGTCCCCAGTAAATTCAAATGATTATCATCTCAAATCTTGAAATTTGGATTGCAATTTAAAAGTATATGATGTAGAAAATAGAAAAAAGAAGAATGGCAAATTGCAACAGTGGGACCACTAAAGGTGACATTTTTATCAAGAAAAATTATAATACTCCTAAACTTGAAAGACAGAAGCTTTACCAAATCAGATACATATTGGAAACTCCTTGTCTGCTTCCCATCACCATAAACAGTCAAAGGTTCCTTCCTTAGGGCCTGCAATCAATGCCCATGTTTTTCGTTCATTATTTAGTTTACTGCCTTTATAAACAACTCCCAATATTAAGAAGAAACCCACCTGAGCAACAAAATTACTAACGACACGGCCGTCGTCGATGCACATTCTGGGCCCATACGTATTGAAAATTCTAGCAATTCTTACCTGCAAACAAAATAAATTAAATGTAGAATAATTTAAATTTAGATTTTCAATAAAAATGATACATTGTAGGATCAATTAACCTCAACACCTGCTCCCCTGTGGTAATCCATTGTCAATGTCTCAGCTGTCCTCTTTCCTTCGTCGTAACAACTTCGGACACCTGTCATATTTTTTTACAGAGAAGCTGTCAGATCTAAACTGTTGGAAATTAACACATTTGCCTCCCATCCCCACTTGTACTCAAAAAGAATCTTAAAATGTGGGCCGTTTGATTTTTTTACTAAGCCCAATTGCGAGTCTTCTTGACCGTGAAATTCTTAAGCCGGATCTTAGGTCGAAAGGGCCACTGGTCCAACCGGCGGCCACCAACGTGTTAAACTACAGAGCCGGACATTTGCGATGTCTTGTGGCAACTGCACGTTAACCATGCACTTTTATGTCCTACTAACTTGCACGTCGAGGGTTCCGATCGGCTTGCCGGCTCTTAATAAAAAAAGTTCAATAAAAAAAGAAAGTGAAAATGAAAACGGACGCACCGATGGGATTGACGTTTCCCCAGTAAGTTTCCACCTGCGGATGCTGGAGGGGATCACCGTAAACCTCACTGGTGCTGGTGAGTAGGAATCTGGCGCCGACCCTCTTGGCCAACCCTAGCATGTTCAATGTCCCAACCACATTGGTCTTAATGGTCTTTACCGGGTTGTGCTTGTAATGAACCGGCGATGCAGGGCAAGCAAGGTGGTAGATCTGGTCCACCTCCAGCAACAGAGGCTCTACGACGTCGTGCCGGATGAGCTCGAATCTCGGGTTTTTGAAGTGATGCATCACGTTCTCTTTCCTTCCCGTGAAGAAGTTATCCACCACGATCACGCTATCACCTCTCTCAATCAGGCGGTCGACCAAATGTGACCCGACGAAACCTGCTCCACCGGTGACCACGATTCTCAGCCCCTGCCGTTTTAGCCCCAACGGGATTTTCCCGCCCGAATTCATCCCCAAACCTCCCAGCTGAGGCTCATAGAATTTGTATCTCGCCGGCACTAAGTCGTGAGAGAAGTGTGAGAGTGAGTCGGAGATCGGCTCGTATTTGCTGTGGTGCACATAAGGAGCCATAGATGAGGAAGGGAGGAGAGTGAAGAAAAGAGTGGCAATAGCAATGCCGACGAGGACAAAGACAAGGCGCTGCTCGCGGAGAATGTAACGAATCGGGCGGGTAACAGACAGCCAACGCTTCGGCGGCTTTGGCATGTACTCGTCCGCCGTATGCTGGTTCTCGTCGTGACCTCTGAATATCAACTCCGACCCCATCTACTTCAAAATGAAGAACAAAATTCGAATTTCAATTTTCTGAATCTTTCCTTATTCTTTGTTTGTTTAGATTGATGGAAGAGTTCACTGGACTCGTTCGCTAGAACAAAGGGCTCTGGCCGCGGCTTTGTTGCAGTTTCTGTTTGTGTGGCGTTTTGGTAGATAAAGAGAGATAACAGCTAAACAAGGTTTCATTCAGATGTTAATTACGGAAATGCCATTCTGCTTCTGTCTTTTTGTGTGTTGAAAAGTAAACGATTGTCATGTTAGGAAAGGATTCAAATATTTAGTTATTTGGTAAGCATCTAATCTGCAATTAAATTTATATTTTTTTATCTGACCCCAAATTCCTTCTTCCAATGGACTCGTATCATACTTCGAGATTAATTATATTTGTACTAAATAAAATTTTAAAAATAGTAAAATATACTCTTATAAATTTTAAAATAACTGCATATTTAAATTTTAAATTCAAAATATCTGATTAAGCAAAAAATCAACATCACCTTATTCAAATTCTCATAATAATTAAATTTTTTTTTACACATGTAAATGTGTAAATTATCATTAATTATCATATTTACTGATTGTACCTTATTTATTCTATTTCATTTTAAATGTCGTTTAAAACTTATAAAGATTAAAAATATTATTTAATAAACATAATTATAAGTATAAAATTATTATATTACTCTCTTTTAAGATTATTAAAAGTAGAGGTGTAAACTCGAACCGAACTGAATGTTCTTCAGTTGATTCAGTTTAATTCATTTGAATTTCAGTTTATTCGATTCGATTTTTTTTTTTAAAATTCAGTTTTTTCAGTTCGGTTTTAAATATTAATAATATATTAAACCGAACTAATTAAACTTTTATTTATAAATATTATATTTTTAAAAAAATTATTATAATTTTTAGATAAAAATTATAGTTTATAATATCTTATTTTGATTTATGGTATGATAAAGTCATAAGTTATAAAAATTTATTTTAATTTATATTAACTAATTTTAATTTAGAGTAATTAATAAGATTATAATAATTAACTTTAAATTTATAGTAATTTATAAAATTGTTATAATTGATTTCAATTTATGATAATTCATAAAATTATAATAATTTAATTTAATTTATGATAATTATGGTAGTTGATAAAGTAATGATTATATCAATTTATCATAATCTATGCTATTTTATTTTAATTTATAGTAAGTTATAATTATATTATTTAATTATAATTTATATATTATGTTTGATACAATTATGATAATTGGTTTAATTTTATCATAATTAATAAAAATATAGTATTTGGTTTTAATATAATATAATTGATAAAACATAATAATTATTATAATTTATATATATTTAAACAAAACTGATTAAACCTAATCAAATTAAACCGATTAAAAAATATATATACGAGTGAATTTGGCATGGTATTTGTTCTATAACTCCCAGAAAAAAAAAGAAAAAAACAGAAATATTTATTGCAATAATGGAAGTTATTATTCAAAAGGGACATAAATTTATAATTAAAAATGTGTTTAAATACAATAAAATAAATAAATTTAAATGCACTTATAATTTAAGGATATGATGTCGGCGTACCGATACATCCACATATCGACCTTGGATGAACATACAATTTATCTGAATTGTTTATTGATTTACAATTTCAGTCATCTAGTGAATATTGTGATATGAGATGTTCATTATACCAAGTGTATCGAAGTATTCATCAGTAGATTCAAAAAATTTATTTAAAGTGATCCAATTAGAAAAATATAAAAATAAAATAACATACATATACTCTAAAATAAAATTATAAATTAGTATCAATATTAACAATAAAATCAGTTATTATTGAATTCATCAAACCAAGTTGCAAAAAAATTTTGATTTTCATCTATCATTTGAAGAAAATTATGTTCACATAGTTAACATAAACCTTTTAATAAATTATACGAACTTGTTCAATTACATTAAGTGGATAGCTCATTATGATAGGTCATAGTATGGATTACTATGATTATTTTCTAAATTAACATTAATATTATATGGCTTTGACGATTCTTGAACAACACTAGATGCATTGACCGATAAAGATGGTAACTTTACAATAGGTGATATTTTTTTTATAATTCTATTACCTAAAAAAATGAAACAAATTAAAAATTATGAACAAAAGTAGTTTAGAACGCAATTAAACATAAATTGCAATCAAATTGTAAAAAATTATGGCTCTTCACATAATAATTAATCAAATGGTAATGAAAATAAGAAAGAAATTGTAATAAATAATATTCAGTCTTTTATTTTAGACAAAACAAAAATCTATACTTTTTAAATATTAACATAACAATTGACAATTAAATAAATTAAAACAAATCCTATAGAAATTTACAAAGTGTAAATATAAATAATTTATCTTGAAATTTTTAATTATTGATTTTTTCTATGAGATTTATTGAAAAAATATTAGATATAAAAAGAATACTGAAGATACTTAAAAAATAAAGTGAAAAGTAGAATAATATAAGTAGAAGAATATAAAAGGTTGTTCAAAATAAAATTATAGATTAGAGTTTTTCAAAAAAAAAAAAAAAAGTAAATTTACTAATATATCCTTAAAATTTTAGGGGGCATTGGCCCTTGAATAGTTGTCTCTGAATACGCAACGTATATCATAAAATGAGCCATAATTTAAATACAATGATTAAAATTCCATAATTATGTCTTGTTTGTTTGTTCTATTATCCATTAATCATATTTTCCTTTTTTTTTTTTTGTTGAACAGTTTCAAATAAAGTTGTAAAAACTGGTTAAGTTATTAACCGAAAAATATAGTGAGTCATATGTCTAAAATTGAACCGGAATCGAACCGATCTACATGAGTTTTTCATAAAATATAATATGTTTCATATATAATAAGACATAATATGTCTCATACATAACAAAAATAAAAAATAAACTGTTATAAGTCATTTATAGTGCACAAAACTAATAAAAAATATTAGTTTATAATTATTTTATCGTTTTTATTAATTTAAATAATACTTTTATGTGAATCAAACTAATTTAAAAAAATAATTTATATAAACAATTTTTATAATGTTGTATATTAATATTGAAAATACAAATATTAAAATTTAACTTTATGAATATACATAACTCTTAAATAATATAAATAATTTTATAGATAATTAATATAAATATTGATGATATTATATATAAGAAATTTATCATTAATAAATAATTAATTTCTAAATTAAAGTAATAAATATATAACATTACTAATATTTAGACTTTTTATTAAAAAAATATCATTACATAAATATATAATTTATTTTAAATTAAAATAACATTTTATATTAATAAATAACTTATTCTAAAACTTTTATAAATATATATTATTAAAAATAAAATAGATATGAATATTGTCAATAATACAAATATATATATATATTATATCTAATAAATTATATATTTTTTATTTACTTTACACTAAATTCACAGGTTAAATAGTGGTGTAGCGGTTAAAGGCCCATAAATGTGGGATCAAATGCCAGCGGCACCAAATTTTCAATTTTTTTCATAATTTTCAACTGAATGAATCGTGACTAGGTCATCGGTTTTCTGTCAAACTGTCCAGTTCGCAGTTCTTAATCCGGTTTGAATGATTTCCAATTTTAGTTCAAAACCAACCGGTTTAAAGTTTGGTTAAACCAGTTAAATCGGCCGATTCGGTTTTTATGACAATGGTTTCCACCAAATTCACAAATTTTTTCATAATTTTCAACTGGATGAACCGTGACTAGGTTACTGGTTTCCTATCAAACTGTCCGGTTCAACGGTTTTTAGTCCGGTTTGAATAATCTCCAATTTTAGTTCAAAACTAACCGGTTTAAAATCTAATTAAACCGGTTGAATCGGCTAGTCCGATTTCTACGACCATGGTTTCAACTGGTTAGAACAAATTTCATTTAGATTGATAAACTCATATCCCTGGCAGCTAATGGCCGCATCTTGAAATTTGAAGGATTTATTGTTAGGGACAATAATTATTAATTACAGTGGGTAATTTTTAACTAGCTTGTTTGTCAAAAGCTTGAGGCTTGAACACTGAATGTCTTGTTAATTTAGACAATTAAATGATTGAGAACGACGCCGTACAACATGGAACGGTGGTCACAACCTAGACCGGATTTTTTCCTTTTTTTTTAATTTTTTTTATTTAAGAAAAACCTGTACTAGGTGAACATGGATACCAACTGCTAGAATCTGCTCTAGTTGTCACCTGCCCAGTTCCTATGCTCAGTGCCTTTACATTATTTGAATTGGATTTTTGTTCTATATATCACTATCAGTAAAACTTAATTGCTTTATATATATAAATGTTCGAACTAAGAAAGTATTGATATTTTTATTTACTAATTAATCACTGTCTTGAAAAAAATAATATTTTAATATTCATGAAATATGAATTGAGATGTCAATTTTGTATAATATCAAATTCACTATTGAGCTTGATATTTTTTGTTTGTTTGCAATAAATTTCAGATTTGATACATTCAATACTTTCCCCCAGAGATTTATTATTTCAACATATATCTATATTATATTAATATTTATTTGATATTTATTTTATCTATTAAGTATATATATATATATATATATATTAAAAACAGAAAAGAGTTGAATTTGAATTATTTGAAAATTTTTAAATATTCAATTAATATGAACAACAAGTCATCCCTTTTGAATTAAAAAAAAATCATTTATTCAAAAAAGGTTATATCAAAGTGTAAATTAAAAATTATTTCTATATTATGTAGTCTATCATTAATTTAATTTAGCGATGAGACTGAGAATTTTGGGTAAATGGGTTGAGCTTTGCTGGTCGTAGGTTCAGAACGACAGGATGGGGACTCGTGAGAATATAGTACGCGTCATGGGTGGGACCCGCTGTGACTGGAGTTCACTTGCACGTCGCACCAGCATAATTCGTTCTTAAGCGACGTTGACCCATCTCCTTCCACGTGGCGCCTAATAGTTATTCTCTTCATTCTAAATTAATTTTTTTAAAATAAAAAATTCTAATTAATTATTACTTTTATATATAACATAATATTAATTTTATATTTAAAAAATATAATATTAATTTTTTATTTTATATTAATCTTATATATTAATTAATTTACAAATTTCAATATATTTTTCTAATTTTGAATATAGCTACAGAAAAATAATTTTACCTTATTAAATTTCTTTTTCTCTATAATAAAGATTATTAAATGTTTTAGAAAAGACCAGTTAACTATTTTTGTAATTTTATTTCTCTTAATAAAATAGTGATGGAAGAAACATTAATTAAATCGATCCATCAAGTTTGAGTATAAATATCAGTGTGTGGGAGTACATTAAAGCTGTTAGCCGATTGATCAATAATAATTTACGATGCATATCTTACTTAGCTTTCTTTTTCTATATACTGCCCTATTTCTTTCGAGAAAATATAGAGTTAGTACTATTTTATATATATATATTAAAAAAATTAATTAATTAATTTAACTGATAATTTTTATTTAATATTTTTAAAAAATACTGTTTATTTATTATTATTTTCAAAATAACTACTTAATCTCTTTTAATATAATACTCAAATTAATATTCATTTCAATGTTAAAAGTTAATTGTTTAAAATAAGAAATGGAAAAAATTTATTCGCAATTGATGACTAGTTATTTAATTTTTTTGTATACATCAAACTATCAATTAATAAAGTATTTAATTAGAAACATAAAAAATAAATAAATTTAAGAGTTCTAAAAATAATAATTTATAATTTATTTATTAATATAAATAATAATGATAATATATATTTATAATTAAATAAAATAACTGTACTTAAAAAAAACAAAAAAGAAAATGACCTATCCAGATAATGGAAAGTGAATGAGTACTATATTAATTTATATTTTAGAAAATTTACAATGTTTTTGTGGCGATGGTTCCAAGTTCCAATATTTGTAGCCTTTTAGGTACGTCTATCTTCATTTTTTCTTTAATCTTTGAAAACATGATTGTTTTAACTATATTTTTATGAAGATGTTTTAACTATAATTTTTATGAAAGAATAAATATGACGTGAATAATTGAAGAAATTGAAAATTGATATCAAATTACAGTATTTATAAAAAGTTTAGTACCAATTTATAACAATTAAAATGTTTGATACCAAATTGTAATAAAATGAAAAAATTTGGTACCATTTATGCAATTAACCCCACAATTACTATGTGACACATTTTTGTTGAAGTTTGTTTCTATATTGCTAGTAACTTTATTTATTTCTTTATTGAAATTGAGCTTGGAAAATGTTTATAATCAGTGTCTTGTAGAGTTTGTCAACAATTTCCATTGCAAATTACTACAATCAATGTCGATATACAATTAGTGCCGTGCGCTGTTTGTTAAGTGACAGAAAAACCTCTAGCTGTGATTCATAAAATTAGTGAAGAAATTGACGGGAATTGGATGATCTCATTTTCAGATGGAAATTCAGTGTTTCTACCAGCAACAAGAACCGGTTGTGAGTGGTCCACTCTTTTCTACTCCCTCAGAAAATGCATTCTTCTATTGTAATAATTACTCGTGACTTTGAAGGGTGGTGATGATAATATTTTTGTCAAAATGGGTCGGCAGTGGAGGCCAATATTGGCTGTTCAAACTAAGCCATTGACACATTTACCATGCACATACCTAGACTTTCGTTGATAATTAAGGAGCGGCTACAATTAATTCCCGCAGATGAGGGATCAAATCAAATCAAAAAGATCATGTTAGGTCAAATGATTCACAGACAAAGCCAACCCAAATTTCACAAGTTGAGAAGGAGAGATTTGTTGATACGATATTGGGTTTGAACTTCGAAAATCGAAGCTCAATCCATAAAAGCCTTCCAACCCAAGCCCAACTAATTAACAGTTTGCTATTTATTACTCATTTTTATGCATTATGTTTTAGATAATTTGTCTGCTAGCTCATGACCATTTTCCTAGCTATCATTGTCTGAATTTTCATAAATTGAACGTAAATAACAAATTTGTATAATAAACCAAAGAGATAAATATAAAGCTGTTCATGCCAGAACTTAGAAGGAAAACAAAGATAGCTGATAATTCAGTATAAATTAATTAGAAGCATATTAATAAAACAAAGGCAGTATTATTCACATAGAAACAAAACATGAACATGGTTATTAATTAACAACAGAACAAAGCAACCTAAAGATTACTTAGCTAGCTAGATAGGATTAACTAGCTTAATTATTCGGACAACATATGATGATTAATTAAGCTATACAGTGAGTATTAAATAGTGAAATTTCCCAAACCAGTAGAAGCAAGATTGTTAACAAGAGCAAGTGCATTGCTGGTAATGTAAGTGAGCCTTGAAACCTTATTATGAAGAAGGCTAAGTTGTTTACTCAAGTAATTACGTTGATTATCAAAACCATCCAAGCAAGTGTCTTCATCAGTAAGAGCAGCACTCAACCAAGTGGTAACATCACCCATTTGAACATCAAACTTCGCGGCATCAAGAGTTCTTAGCACACCAAGCGATCTGTGAAGATTATCAATAGTATCCTGGAAGCATTCGATGCAATCCGAAAGGGCAATTCTGTTTTTGCGGCCTTTTATTAATCTGTATTTTTTCAACTTGTTTACAAATTGGCTTACAGTTTTGGCCTCACCTATTGTTACAGAGACCCCAGCTCTTGCCCATATGCTAGGACTGCTCTTAGCTGTACGTGAAAATGATGCTAGTGAATGGATACATAAATCTTGATACCTAGTCACACTGCAAGCATCTCTAACATAATTATTGGAACCCCGAGAATTTGCACTTGTTAACCATGACAGGGATAGCAAGAAAATTAAGAGTTTGACACGACCCATTACAGTATATTGCTGAAAGGATAGATAAAGAAAAAAAGAAAAAATGGTATTTGAAAGATTTTAGTGAGTAGAAGATAGGAGAGGGGAGAGGGGCGTTTTGCTTGTTGTGTGGCTAATCTGTGTGATTGTGTGAAGCTAAGTGATTGGTAGGAGGGTTTTATAAGGCAGGGCCATGGCTGACATGGAAAGTGATGGAACTTTTTGACAGTGGGATTTGATAGAAAGGCAAGAGGCTGGTGAGTGTAATAAAGAAGGGAGAGATCTTAGGGATTATGTGATGAAATATTTAGGTTTAGATGATGAAGAACATGTGAATAGGCAGGTGAGTTCGTCATAGATTTGGGATGGAAAAATATTTTAGGAATCCCCTTTATACACGAGCAATTATGCTGTGTACTTTAGAAATTAGATGTAATTCAAGATAATATTTCAATGGTAAACAATTTGAGTATAACTGAGCAGTTATTGAAAGTTGAATTATACAAGGCAGTATGGCTAATTTTAGGCAGCCAAGAAGAGTTGCTGAAAATAGAAATGGTAATAATTAGGTTTTTTCTTTGTATCAATACAATTACAAAATTACCCATTATTATAGGTAAAATAAAATAAAATAAAACCCTAAATTAAAAACACTCTCTCTCCTCTTCTATCTTCTTCCTCCCCTCACCTTTCTCTCCACCCTCTCTCCCACAGCCACCATAAGATTTAATTTATTCTTCATCCTCTATCTTCTCTCTCTCCTTTCTTCTTCTTGATAGAAAATCCATATTTTCTTCTTTTCCCTTCTCTGTAAATCCCCAATTTCTCGCCAAAAATAGAGTTAGATTGTGGACCCTATTTTACGGATGATTTAAATATCTATAATTACAAAAAATATTAACAGTAGATCTGATCTGTGTTTCCTTTTTGCTTTTTCTCCACATTTTTTTCTTTCGTACGTCGACATATTTAAGATAACAATTTCTATGTTTCTTCATTTTGCTTGAATTTATTATTTTTTCTGAGAATTATATGCGCCTTGGGTTGAATGATGGTGGATCTGCGTTTTCTGATATTTAATTAGTGTACAGTAGTAGCGAGTCCATTCAAGAGTGGTTCTGCTATTGAAACTTATTCTAAGGAATTTAGAAGAGGGTTCTTGGGCTTTTTCTTTTTGGAATGAATTGTGCTCTCTGAAAAATCAATTTCTATTTTGATCTGCAAAGAAGCTGGTTTATTCTCTTGACGTTCTGCTCCTGCAGTAACACTTTCTTCTTCTTCATCCACCATGCCAATCTCTCTGTTGCTAATCGAGAGAGAATCTAAAGAAGAATCCGAAACATAAATACAATGATATAAGGAAGAATTTCAAGTTTGCAATCTAAATTGATCTAGAAAACATTTGAGAAGAGAAGTGTTGAGTTTTTAAATTTTTTCCTTCGCATTTGTTTGGTAAGAGAGAAAATGAAAGAAATAGAAATAATTTGGGATTCCAATGCTTTAGAAAGAATAAGATCTGTTAAATATGTTACAAGGTAAAATAATAAATAAAATATTTACCGGTTGAGCAGGTATCAAATTATTTCTATTAATAATTGAAATTAAAAGTGGCTGATTGAGCAGGTATCAATCAGTTATATTTCAGATCAACTCTAATAAGTAATAGCTACTTGGGTTGAATTCACATGATTGAGTTACATCATTTGAGTCCACATGAAGGTAATCAATCTGTGCACCTACTTCCGCAGTGGTCCTGCCCTTGATTAGGCAAATTACAACAACATAATGGTTTAAATATAATGAGAATTAGACTGTAGAAACAGAAACTTCCTATACAGACTGAGTCTATATAAATCAAATTAACAAAATAGTATAATTTTGTTAATTTGATTTACAAACTCAAATTGTGCAAAAAAAATTTTCTCACAGAAACGTGCATTTAAGAAAAACACAATTTATTAGGTTAACAATCTTATAGGAAATAAATATATTCACATAAATGATTTAGAACGAGGTAAGCTGCTAAGAGATATTAGATGAAGTCAAGAATTAAGCAAAGATGGAAGAAACTAAAAATTTCAAATTGCCAACTCCCTTTCTGTCTTTACTACGTCTTTATGATTAGCAAGAGAAGATGCCGCCAGCCAAGAACCACTTATTTGGGCCTGAAACAAGGTCCATCATCAATAGTTATGGGTCTGTAGGGGAATGCTTATAGGAAAAAAGACATAGATTAAATTCCAAAATGAAGAAATTGCACAAATGTGACCGATTGCAACATATTTACAAAAATATGATTTCAAGAAATGTAAAATCCAAAAAGACAATCATTCAGGATCCCGGAAAAAAAGTTCAGCAGTTCAATGGGTAATTAGTGTCAAAAGGTAAT
>CATIWF010134530.1:0-118971 GCA_949630135.1 Balakata baccata
GTCTAAATAAATCCATACACATTATCTCTGCAAGTAGGAAAACCAAAAGAGAAGGGAAAAAATTGGTTTCACAATACAACAAAGATAAAAAGCTCCCAAGTCACAAAATTTGTTTACTAACAGTTACATCACTGTGATTTCACCTCTTGAACAAGAAGATTAGTACTGGTGCTAAAGGCCGATTCAACATCTGAAACTTGCAACAGACCCAATTGTCAACCAATAACCCCGAAGCGAAACTTTCAACTGCCTCTAATTCTTGCCTGGATAGTGCAAACAACCAAACAGATAAATCTTCTGCACACCAGTTAATATCTGATGAAATCAAAATAAATACAAGAGTTTTCACAACAACTCCCCATTAGGTTATGATCTTAGGATTAGGCTATGATCTTTGATTTCATCACTGTTATTGGGCCAGAAAAGGCAAAAGAATGATGAACTAAAAATGCATGACAATGCGCAAATACGTCACTTTGCTGGCTACATCATACTCCGCTACAGCACATGTACATGATGAACAATGATCAAATTCCTATGGCATATCAAAACTATAGCATAAGACCATCTCCAACCGATCGTCAAAATGGCGTGAAAGATAGAAAAGACAAAAATGGCAGAGGTGGGTGTAGCTTCAATCCAGCATCAAAATAGCGGAAAAAATGGTGTATTACACAGTAGAACGCCAGATTTGGGGTGGCACTGTAGCCACGCCATTTCTACTTTTTCTTTAAAAAAAAAATTGTGAAATTGCAGATAGAACCCCATGTTATACATATTTCATTTCTGAGAAGAAGATAAAAGGAAGAAGATGAAGGAAAGAACAGAGATGAAGGGAACAGATGAAGAAGGAAAAGACTGGAAAAGATGGGAAAGGGGAAAGTCATTAAGAGGAAATGGGAAAGTAATTTGCATGCCTAAGACGTGCAAGATGGGAAATGAGAAAGTAATTAGTGGGAAATGGAAGTAATTAAGATAATTGCATGCCAAATAAGTGTAAATCTTGATTCAATTAATATTCAATTCAACTTTACTTAATTTTTTATCAACAGATTTATATTTAATTAATATTATTACTTATTTAAATTGTAATTTTTATTTAATTAATATTATTTATATTTATTACAATTTTATTGTGATTTTTTTTAAATTTTTTCCAATTAAATTGTAATTTAATTTTAATTCTTTCAATTTTAAATCTATAAATAATTAATTTCTATCAATTAAAATTATTATAATGTTAAATTTTTTTAACTTAATTGAATATAATTAAACAAAAAATTAATACTTAATTGAATATACTAATTCAGATTATTAGAATTGTTCTCATTTTATGCTTTTGTATTATTACTATCTAATGTAATTTTTTCATGTTTAAGAAAAAGTGTGCTTTAATTGATATTTAAATAATTATTAAATCAAAATGACATGCGATATTAAAATTAATTTTTATTTTTAAATATTAATAAATAAAAATAAATTGTATTAGATGAATATGTTAAAAAGAAAAAAAATTAGGATTTATTTTGAAAATTAGTTAAATTGAATATAAAATAATATATAAATAATAATAAATATAAAATATTCTTTTTGGTGTAAAACATTGTGTTATGGATTGAAGATGAATTTCCTGTAGCTGCACCATTTTAGTGTAAAACTTGCACCAAAATGGTGTTATGGGTTGGAGATGGCCTAAATTGGCAAACTTCCAAATCCGTGATTAAATAATTCCAAGACCATGAAAATTTGAATTATTTTGAATGCTAAGTGCACAATCATACAGCATCCAGAACTAGAATGAGGAAAACAACAGTAACCAAATCAGTTAATCATCCTAAATATGATTTTGGCTGAGCAGTAGGGTCAGCCATAGGGTATGAACAAAAATTATAACAGAGAAAGTAATAACAAGAATCCAGTAGTAGGACAATGAAATTTACCTTCCACCAGGATGCCCCACATAGACAACTAAACTGATGAGCCCTCCAGGTAATAAGATTCTCTTTGCAGCCTCCAATGCCAACAACGTTGTTTCTGGTACTGTTGTTATAGCCTTGTCTCCTCCTGGAAGGTAGCCCAAGTTGAATGCCACAAGCCTATAAAAAACCAAGCAACGAATTTCTTCAATCGAAAATGCAGTAAATATTAGTGTATATTCCTAGTAGAGCATGGAGTTAATCAGACAAAAAATGTTGAAATAAGTTTAATATGAATGCAGAATGCACGAGAACAAAATTTTAGAAGTAGCAATGTTATCAAATTAGTTTAAAATCAATCGTATCAATAATGGGACATCTTATGATTCTTATCTTGAGTCTTGACAGATTTACATTAAAGCAATAGCAAACTTGAACTTGCATAAAATTAGTACCTTACAGAGCTATTTTCTGGAACAATTTCTTCCATTCTACTGTGACAGATGGAAACAAGTTTGACAAGTTTTTTCTGCATAAATTTGAGGTTCATCGAGAGTATTATTTCAAAAAGAAAAAAAAAATCAAGGATATATAATTGCAGCAAATAAATAAAAAATAATAATAATAATTCAAAAAAAATTTATTCTGTTGTTCGAATCCCAAAACAAGAACCCAAAATAAATCAATAGGTAATTTAATTCGGGTCGTACAATTGTAAAAGCTTGGATTAAGCATCATATTATCGAGAACAGTATCTATTAACCGCAACAAGCAGCCATGTAAACACAACAAACAAACAATAAATCACCTCTTTGGGGTTAACATTTTCATCCAGAAGTGAAGAAGTACTATCTAAAGCATCTCTCTGGATGTCCATTCCGTAAACACAACCCTTGCCTGATTCATCAGCCACCATTTTAAGCATGGTTAAGGTGTCAAAGCCATTCCCACAAGTAGCATCTATCACTGTGTCCCCTTTCTGGACGACATGCTTCCATACACTGGATCGTGGAATGAAAAGACAATAGCAGAATTCAAACTCAATAATCCAAAAATGAATAAATAAACAAAAATAAAATGGAGTCGCCAAATTTAGAGAAAAAAGAAGGCGAGGATGAAGTACCTACAAATGGGTTACTTCCGTTGCCTTCTTCAGGCCCAAAACATAACCCACCAAATCATCCTCTAAACCTGTAACTAAAATATCATTTCTGAAAAATCTAAAGTCTAAAACCCTTAAAACTAATCGAACCCAATTGTAATTATAATTGAAACATCATTGGTAAAAACTTTAAACTTTTAGTTTAAACTGATTGAACCCGACTGTAGTTATATAGCATATTTGTGCATAGTGGACGGAAAGTAGGTACCTGAAAGGGTAGACTCAATCGAGGATGGAGCAACATTAGAAAGTACATGAGTTTCAGAGATTGGGAATTTTCGATTTGGGCGGGGAATATTAGAAATGGGTTTTAAAAAAGAGGGAAAATTGTTAGAGAAGAGAAAGGTAAGGTTTCTGGGAGGGAAGAAAGGTATGACGTTGTTGCACAGACAGTTCACAGATAGCATTTTGTAAATTCTCGTAAAGGAGTTCGCTGGCGAAAAATAAATCAGCCTCAGCCCTGACATTTCTCGTCTGCGACCGCGGATTTAGGATTTACTTACCTTTTGATTGCATAGGTTGAACATCTTATGGAATGGACCCATATTGGGCTTCTGTCATGTGGGTATTATTGGGCCATTTCTTTAGAAAATTTACATAACTCCCAAAATATATTAATTAAATTTCAAATATATCTAAAAAAACAATTTTTTTTTATTTTTAAAATTTTAAATTTACCAAAATTCAAGATGATTAAACAATTATTTTACAATTAAAAATAAACAAATAATAACAATAAAAAGACATTTTAATAAAAAATAATAAAAAAACTTATATATATTTTTTAAATAAAAAATTAAATATAAAAAAACTATGAAATTTCCTCTATTTAATTTTTATTCTAAAAATCTTGAGAGAAATTTCTTGGTCATAACCCATAATTTTATTATTTAAATTCTATTATGAAACAAATTTAAATAAATATTTTTTTATTTTTTATTTTTTTGCTACTACCATTGAGGGGGTTAAACCCAAAAAGAAATAAAAAAACAATTAGCAAACCAAAGACTCAACCCCATTTGGTTTGGTTGTTGGGTGCAGCAGGTAGCTAATAGCGGGAATAATTAGCTATACTAATATTTGGTGAAATTAATTGAGCAGTTTATATTATAATATAAAATTATTAATAAATACATTATTTATATAATATAAAATAAGGCAAATTACATTAAAAAAAAATTTAAAATTTTTACTTTTCTATCAAAATAATTATATTCTTTATTTTTTAACTTTTAAATATACATACTTTCAAATTTACATTAAATGTAATTTCGGGAAAAATTTAATTTGGTTTGATAATTACGTAACACTCCAAAACTATTTTTTAAAATTCGGCATTGATAATATGTATATATAGCATTTATTATTTTAAATTAATATTACAATTTTTTTGAAATAGTGTGGCAATAGATTAGAAAAAATATATAGAACTGAGTATAATCAAACATCAAATGACTCTGAATTTGCATGGGTATAAATATATTTATTCAAAACTAATCGTCTGCAAGCTAGATCCACACATACATAACTAGATCAACGTAGATGTACTTTCAGTATAAGAGCTACCTATATAACTGGATAAAAAAATAGGTTCAAAGTACTACATTACTGTCAAACCAAATTAAATTTCTCTTGATGTTACATTCGATATAAAATTGAAAGTATATATATTTAATAGTTTAAAAATAAGAAAATATGATTTTTTTATAGAAAAATGAAAATTTGAGATTTTTTTTATGAAAATTGCACTATAAAATATATTATATATAATATATGAATAAACAAAAAAATAAAATGATAGTTTTTATACAATTATTCATTTTAATAATTAAATTAGTAATAATAGTAAAACAAGATAATTATAAATAAAAATTTTCAAAAATTTATATTATATAATTTATAAATTCAATTAATTAAATATATTTTTAATATAATTTTTTCTTATATAATAAAATAAGACGAGTTAAATGGTGGAATTTGAATGTTGATTGGTGATGACAAATATTAAAAAAAAAAAATTTATTATTTTTTAAAGTGATAGCTTTTTTTTTTACTAGAAAAAACTAAAACTATTTCAAAAAAACTATAAAAGAGAACTTTTTCAAACAACCACTTTTTAGATTTAAGACAGCTGTTATTTGAAATATTTTACCAAATACTTTTATAGCAGCTGTTGTATATTAAACAGCTAACTCAAGAAGCTAAATCAAACACTCCATCAGCCAGTAGAAATTGAACAAAACAAGACAACATCATTAAAGTAATTCCGAATGAGAGGAATAAAAAAAACACTATATTATTTAAATTCGATTATTAAACGAATTTAAATAAATAGTATCCTTTCAGAGTTCATAAATTAAATAAGAAATAGGTGTAATTGTAAGAAAAATGACGGACAAAATAATTTTTTACACTATAATTCATCATTAATTTAACTTATATATAAATTTATAAACCCGTTCTTAAAAAATAATCTCATATCAATTATTCCTAACCTAAAAATATCACAATTTTAATTTTGAAAATGACAACACTGAATATCATATTTAAAAGATATATCTCACATAACATAAGGAACAAATCTTATGAAGAAAGCCACTAATATGGAAAAAAGAAGAATAAATTAACATAAATAAGCCGCATTATTTAGAGAGTATTTGAAATTATTATTGAAAAACAATTTTGAATTTTTTAATTTAATTGGTTATTTTTTTTATTTTTTATAATTTATTTTTTAAAAAATATTTATTTATTTATTTCAATTTTAAAATACAATTTTTTTTCCGAATTTTTTTCAAACTCCATGACAGAAAATATGGTTAGAAAACCCTTTGGAATTGAGGTCACTTTTGGCCACTGGCGGCGACTTTGTCCCATTTTTAACACATTTCCGTATTATTTTTTCTTAATCGGCTTATATATTAATTTAATTAAAAATTAATTGATAATTAATTATTTACATAATAAATTTAATTTTCATTTATATATATATATATATATTTTTTTTTTTGTTAAATATGATGAGTCATCACTAGTTAATATGGTTAATACATAAACTCTATATATAAACATACATATGATTAGAAAATCCAAAAGGAAAAAAAAAAAAAAGTTCATTGCGGTGTCTTAATATTTGCATTTGCAAGCAAACGCCACGTGATACATGGGGATGATAAAAAAAAAAAAAGGTTTTTCTTTAATTAGATAAAAATACCAAATTAATGAAAGATTTTACAATATGTAATTTTTTTATGGGAATCACTAAATTATAATTTGCGTCATCCAAGTACGTGCATTAAATTATTTATTATTTTTTTACAAAATAAAACAATGCTTGTATTTCCATTAAATAAGTTTAGAGGGAGTGCATGTTATGTACGTAGATGTTATGATTGAAGATGAATTTCAGTATTTTACTATACTAAAAAAATTATTTAACACTTTTTATTATACACTTCTAATATAAAAATAATATATATCCTTTTACTTATAAAAAATGATAATTTATATAATAACAGAAGTCAATACTTTATAAAGAAATATATCTTTTTTATAGCATCTTTCTCTACTATTATTGTAAATATTAAATAAAAAATCAACGTCGATTTCTATTTTCTTTAACCATCAAATATTGTACTATACATAATATTGTAGACTAATTTAGATTAGCTCTACACAGATTATGAAGGGTAAAATATTTCATTTTAAATTTTAAAAATATTCATACCCATTATTAAGACTCAAAACTTTTAATTGAGTAATAAATAACCCATATCATTCCATTTGGCCCCTTCAGTTGAGAGTGATTTTTAATTATTTTTTAATAGACGTCATTGTTATTGTATAAAAAAGGGTCAGATCAATTTAATTGTAATAGTATGGAACAATGCCGAAACAACCTTATGAAGTAGTATTTATTTTCATGCTTCAAAAGAAAAATGATTTACGATAGAAAAATATAAAATAGCAGAGTTAATGATCAGTTGATAGAGTCATAGATTGCTAAGTTTTGAAAACTAATGTAAAAAAGTAAAATTTTACTATACTAAAAATATTAATGTCTTAATCCAATTGAAACATTGAGAATGCGACAGCAACCGACCTAATTATTTAAAGTCTTTGCTAATACTGAAATTTTACATAGAAAAATATAAATATATTAGGGGGAAAAAAAACACTGCCTTTAACAACTTGATAGAAATGTTTCAATTTATTTTGATTTTATTATAATTTAATTTTTAGTCACTCAATTATATATACTGCACCGGCACTATGTATTTTTGTATTGGATCGATTCAACTCTAAAAACCAATTATATTATATTCAATAATCTAGTTCGGAATTCAAGTTTTCATCTAAAAGCCGGTTTATTATTTGATTTGATTTTAAATATCTATTATTATAGTTGAATTATATCATAATTCGAATATAATTTATAGAGTCAAATTTGAAAAATTATCAAATTAAAATCTGGGAATTAAAAAGAGTATTATTTTTAAGAATAAAGAAATAAAATAATAAGATAAGATTGACCATGTATTCCCTAGTAGATAAGATTAGTAAATATGTAGGTCAAATCAATATTTGTGCATAGGGGAAAAAAACTATTTTGTTCATCTTTTTTCTTCCCTTTGAAGGAAATTGCGAGATTCTTTGAGCCATATGTGCCCACTACTTTGTTAATTGAGATTGGAGAAAATGTGATATCAAAGAGATGGTGCATTGGATGTAACCATCAAAATAAAATAAATTTTTTTACAGAAACTGAGTCCATATATACTAATTAATAAAAAAAAATATATCATATAAATTATTTTATCTATGTAATACTTTTTTATTAGTTAGGTCCGAATTTTTTCTAAATAAAAATTTCACTATTTAAAATATATGGTAAATTTATGAGATTTGATTGAATGTATTAATTAGTTTCTTTATTTTTTGAAATATATTATAAAATATATTAAATTCGGTTCAAATAGCTAAAACGATTATCAATTACTTTTAAATAGAATATTCTATTAGTTAATTAAAATATTCTGTTAGTCAATTAAAAAATAAAAAAATATCCTTATTTTTTCAAGCAAAAATTACAATGATATTAATTTTTTGTATTTTAAAAAAAATACAAATTTGATATTTTATTTATATATAATAAAAAAAATTATATAACATATTAAACAAAATCAAAAAAAATTTATAATATTTTTTTTTTAAAAAATTAACTATTATATTTAATCGAATATAAATATTTATAGTAATTTACCCTTACCATTTTCCCATTAGTTGAAGTACGAAATGGATTTTATGGTGAGCCATTACGTACTGTTCATGGAAGCCCAGCCAATATTGGGAGAGACTAGCAAGTGGCAACCGCCAATCTTCGAATTTCTCCTCACATTAATTTTTTTCAAAAAATAATTTTAAAGTAGTAGCGGAAACATGGGTTCAATGGTGCACCCTCGAATCCAACTGCGCAAAAGGCCTCCGTATATCCGTCCATCATCAAAATGTTCGTTAACTTCAATGGGCCCCATTAATTCTGGCCCTATAACCTTGTATCATCCTTGAATCGCATTTGGGAGATGAAGTCCAACGTGAACCGACCCATCTTTGCAAGAAATACCAGATTTCCTTCTTTTTTTTTTTATTATAAATAATAATTATAATAATAATGGCATTTTAAGTAAATAAGCGAATCGTTGAAGGACAATCTCATAATTTGATCAGTATCGATCCCCTGATTGACTCTTGGCAGAAGAATTTATTAACAGCGTTAGGAGAGAGAATGAGGAAACCATTTCTTTTGCCTGATAGCTTCAAATTCATAGTCGAGGAAAGTTAGACCTGAAAAAAATCAAAACAGGAATGAAAGAGAGGGAAAATGGAGAGGTAGATTTGTATTGCTGTAATTTGAGTTTACACTGAATTCTTCTTTGGATTCAGTAATTGCTGCCAGTGGTTCAAGCAATCCTTCTGCAACCAAAATCAGTTTTAGTTTATACTCAGCATGTTTCTTTATTTCAGGTATTAGTTTTTGCTGCGAATTGATTTTTCATTTTTCTTCTTTTTATTGGTTTCATATATATATATATATATATATTTTTTTTTTTTCATTTTCTTTGTATTGTGGATATTTCTTGTTGACTTGCTGCAGTAGATCTGTGAGATTTGTAGTCTTTTATCTGATTGAAGGTTTCGCTTTCGGATTTAGTCTATGATTTCTTTTACTTATAGTAAGTCAACCAAAGATGAATATATGTATGTGAGTTTCTTGCTCACCTTTTGATTTAATTCCAATAGCTTTAGCTTTTTGGCCAGTATAGAATACGCAAGAGGTTGTTCTTCTTCGGATTCGGTATTAGGAGTTAGAGCTTTGGTATTCGAAACAACACCAGTTGTCAGTATCTGCTGTCGTGGGTTATGTTATGCCTGCGCATACCTATTTCGGTAAAACGGCATGACTCATAAGCAGGGCTATTTGTCTCAATAGCAGAAGTCAAGTTCTCATATATGTTTTATTTGGTTGCTTTCGTAAATCTTGCCTGTATTTATCTTTCCAAGTCATCAGATGGATCGATCCATACAATTTTTTTAATATATAAATTACTCAGATTCAGATTATGTATCTGAATTTTGTTTGTATTTATTTCTGTCCTGGTTATACATAAAAATGAGTGTTAATTTCCAAAGATGACATGCTGTAGTTCTATATGCCCTTACAGATAAGGTCTTCAATGGCCTGATTTTGATTATTTCTATGAAGCAAGGAAAAAGAATAAAAAACTACAGAAGAAGGATGTGAACTAAACTATTTTCTGTGTTGTTTAATATTTGTAAGTTTGTGAACTTCATATTGCCATTACTTAACCATGCTTCTACCATAGTTCCACTCTCATGCAAATACTCTTCCCGAGTTTTTTCATGCCTGTGGCATATTTTGCTTTATAGATTATTGACTTCTTTGAGTTCCAATTGCAGTGACATCTTAACTTTTTAAGAATTGCTGATCAATTTATTGAAGATCTCATAGAGGGTGACTAGAAGGTGGTAGAAGCTTGTTTCCTGTTTCAGCATTTAAGGCAAATTAATTTTTTCTTCTTCTCATTGTGGTTACTGACCTTGCCTGCTGGCAAGCTTGCGATCTGGTATGTATTGTATGAGCTGTTCGTATGCATGTATCTTGTGATATTTATGGCATTGGGATTAATCCCAATAAAGTCTATTTAAATGGAGAGGAACCAGAATGCTTTTGCAATGGAACAATCAGACCTACATAAACAATATCAATATAGTTCCAGGGAATCTGGACATGAGGGATTCCTGCCTGCAGCTCAAGCATTTATGCTAGATCCTGCAAGCAGCAGACATGCTAATATGAGACTTCCTGACCTAAATGTATCAGATGTTAAACCTGTACTTAATTATTCCATACAGACAGGGGAGGAGTTCGCTTTTGAATTTATGCGTGATCGAGTTAATCATAAGAAGCCTCTCATCCCGAATACTGCAGGTGATCCTAATTATGCAACAGGATACATGGAATTAAAAGGCATTTTAGGAATTAGTCATACAGGGTCGGAAAGTGGGTCAGATATTTCAATGCTCACCATGGTGGAGAAAGGTCCAAAAGAATTTGAAAGAGCAAGCTCGTCTTTGCATGAGGAGAGGAGCAATTATGGGTCAGTTCAGTCAGTTCCACGAACTTCATCAGGTTATGGAAGTCGAGGACCTATACATGGTTATACCTCATCGGGAACCTCTGATATTACAAAGATGAAGGTTCTGTGTAGCTTCGGTGGTAAAATTTTACCCCGTCCCAGTGATGGGAAGCTCAGGTATGTTGGAGGTGAAACACGCATTATACGTATAACAAGGGACATCTCGTGGCATGAGCTTAAGCAGAAAATCTTAGCAATTTATGACCAAGCTCATGTGATAAAGTATCAGCTTCCTGGAGAGGATCTTGATGCTTTGGTTTCTGTTTCGTGTGACGAGGATTTGCTGAATATGATGGAGGAATGGAATGAAGTTGAAGGCAGAGAAGGATCACAAAAACTGAGAATGTTTTTGTTTTCCATGAGCGATTTAGATGATGCTCAGTTTGGCCTAGGCAGCGTAGAGGGTGATTCTGAGATTCAATATGTAGTTGCTATTAATGGCATGGACTTGGGATCCAGAAAAAACTCAACATTGCATGGCTTAGCAAGCTCTTCAGGAAATAATTTAGATGAATTAGACAGACTGAGTATTGACCTAGAGACAAGTAGAGCAGTAACTGTGTCTGTTGGAGTCAGCACTTCAACATTGAATGCTCATCCTATTCTTCAGAGTTCCTCCAATGCCTATGAAACCTATCCGCAGTACTATCATGGCCAGTTGATGGATCATAGAGAAACACAGCAGTTTCTGCCTCACAGTCGCCCCAGTTCTTCCAATTACCCACGTTTTGAAGAAACTCCCCTCTCAGTGCCCCTCCATGGGCTTATGAATCAACAAGGAGGTCTGAATGATGGACAACCAAGTGCTGGCTTTGGTATGAATAATGCACAGAAATTGGTAAAGGAGGAGAAGCTGAAACCTGAAGCTTTGCAGCGAGAGATTGACTCTGAAAAGAATCACCCATTAGAAAAAGTTCACCCTGTTCTAGTTGATGAAGCACCAGCTGCAGTTGCACCAAGAGGTGATCTTCATTCTTTGCCCTTGAAAAATGAAGGAAAGTGTCAGGAACTGGAGAAGGTCTCTACTTCTGTTTCTAATGTTGATGCTGTGAATCCAGTCCACATTCCTAAATTTTGTCAAGATGATCAAAGTTCCACGTCTGATGTAGCAGTTGGTCAGGGCTATTCTGATTCTGCTTCCAATCTGATTGATTTGAGCTACCTTGAACCATCTGTGGTTCCTCAAAGAGTTTATTACTCGGAAAGAATACCGCGGGAGCAGGCAGAGTTGCTGAATCGGCTATCAAAGTCTGATGACTCACTTGGATCTCAATTGCTTAGTTCAATTGCTGAATCTGTTGAAAAGTTGCATCAAAGTAATTTGGCTCCTTCTATAGATAACTCTGAGTCAGCTCCAAAACCATCACATATGGACTCTCAGACTATTAATGATGGGCTTTCCCAACTTCAGAAGTACAAGGAGTTTGCTGATGCAGTTTCACAGATGAATAAAAAACTTTCTGATACTGAAGACGTGTTGGGCAGTGAGTTCGAGCAGGCAGTTCCAAGTAATTTGGATGATAAAGATCCTCTTAACAGAAATAATGTTCTTAAGGCTGACTGTGATACAGATAATGCCACAGGTGATAATAAGAAGCTCCCAGCTGAAGAAATGAGAGAAGCTGGATTTGGACTTCCTGCTGTGCGCCAATTACATCAGAAGGGTTCTTCATCTAATCTTCTAGAGCTTAAAGGGGTTGAAGTAACGGGCAAGGATTTCACTATTAACAACAATCTTGGGCATTCTCAGCCGGTTTCTGGGACAGAGAGCTCATCTAAAGATGTTTCTCAAGGAGCACCACCTGTTGGTATCCCTGCAACGAAGCAAGCAGATATTAGTATAGATATTAATGATAGATTTCCCCGAGATTTTCTTTCTGAAATATTCACCAAAGGGATATTTCCTGAGGATATATCTGATGTTAGGCCAATACAAAAAGATGGAGCTGATGTCAGTGTCAACCTGGAAAATCATGAGCCCAAGCGTTGGTCGTACTTCCAGAAATTAGCACACGAGGGTCTTGTTCACAAAGATGTTTCTCTTATTGATCAGGATCCTATAGGTCCTCCATCTTCCCTTGCAAAAGTTGAAGGTGATCAGAAATCTTATCATTATGCACCTTTGACAAGTGATGGAATCTCAATGACCCCTGATTACTCCCAACTCAAAATTGGTGAAGACAAGAAGAAAAAATCACCAGCAATGCTAGAAGTCGAGTCTACAATGATTTCAGATTTTGGCCATTCTCAAGTGAAGGACACTGAAAGTATGCAATTTGATGCTATGATTGAGAACCTAAGATCACCAGAGTCAGGTTATGAGGTATCTTTTCTTGGTGGTAGTTTCATTTGAGAACTCATCTTCTAGCCTGTTAATCAAAGTTAACTATATGTTTATGCTTGTAGGATGCAAACTTAGAAAATAGGAATGCTGGCCTACCTCCTCTTGATCCATCTTTGGTAGATATTGACTTCAATACTTTACAGGTATTCTTCCCTTTTCCTTTCCTGTTCATTTTTTCTTTTGGAGAAAGTGTAGGTATTCTTCCTGTTTATATTAAGATGTGTATTTACCTTCCCTTCCCCAACCACTTTAAGGAGCATTTAAAATGTAAATCACAGAAGTTTCAACTTTACAAGCTATTAAAGGAAATTCACACTTGATTCTGTTTAGAAAGCAAAGTGCAGATCCTGAAGTTTGAGTCATTTATTTTCTTCATCAGTGATGTTATTTGAAGACTCAGTTTGTGAAAAACTGATAGAATGAAATTGGCTCCTGATTTTTACCAGCAACACATTTTTTCAAATGGACAGTTAAGCCAAGCTTCCCTATTTTCCCAAGTGAACTTCAGCACCAGATCAGCTAACCTACCTTCATCTGGCCAATACGAATTAATTGGATTTATTTTGTTTCATGTCATCAATATATTTGTTGTCAGTTTCAAGTGAATATACACTTCAAGAGGAGAGGAGAGACGTGCGGGGGTGGGGAGTGTTGACATTTGCAATAGTTGGTTATGTCAGGCTAACTCTTTTAGTATGCAGATCTAGACCCTGATTTCTACTGGATGTTATCCTTCATCTGCTGTCTCTGTATCTGCTGTTATAATGGCTTTAAAAGGCTCATTTATTGCAATCATGTTTTCAAACTTTATTTGTAAGCAAGATGATGCAGAGTATGCTTCACTATTCCTTCAGTTCTTGTTAAACATCTGGACCCAAATGCAGCCTTATTTCAACCATAATTAAACTTTTGAGCTGTGGTGGGTCAGCCAAATTGGTTTTTTAATGCATGATAATCCTAAAATTCATTTATCTAATGTTACAAACTACATCGAATTAGTTGGGTCTAAAAATAAGTTTCTAAGTGTAGGTATCTGAAAATGAAAAAAGCTTTCCTCATCACTGGTTTTCTGCTTAATCCTTTTGGATACTCATATCAGGTAATAAAAAATGAAGATCTTGAAGAGCTAAGAGAACTGGGGTCTGGCACATTTGGGACTGTTTATCATGGAAAGTGGAGGGGATCAGATGTTGCCATTAAGAGGCTAAAGAAAATATGTTTCACTGGTCGTTCATCAGAGCAAGAGAGATTGGTACAAACTCCTCAAACCTTCTCTTTTTTCCAAAAGAATAACTATATGCTACTTTGCTACATATGACCATTTTATCATTCGATTATCAACTAGAAGCCAACCCAAGATATAGCTTTATTACTCTTCTTTGGCTTCAGCTGAAGTATTTGGTTAATAACAAATTCCATTTTTCCTCCCCTCAGTTTCTATCTTCTTAATGTAATGTCAAGTAATCTTCCTTCATTTTCACTCCTCAGACTTTAGAGTTTTGGCGTGAAGCTGAAATACTTTCTAAGCTTCACCATCCAAATGTGGTAGCATTTTACGGTGTGGTGCAAGATGGACCAGGAGGGACATTAGCTACTGTGACAGAGTACATGGTTGATGGTTCTCTGAGGCATGTTTTACTTAAGAAGGATAGGTGAATCCAGCATTTATTTATTTCCAATCTCAGTTTGGCATCTGTTGATTCATACTAATGAATTCTATAATATAAAATTTCTGAATTGTATTCAGATAATTGCGGCAGTATTTTACATTGTCGCAAAAGAAATCAATAGTTTGAAATGGCCGCACCACTGAAAGAATTGTGGATTTTTGTTTAATGTTATTTGGACCGTATTCAGGCAGTTGATTTTCTCATGTTCCCCTGCGTTCACTTACAAATTACAATCTTAACTTTCAGGTACCTAGATCGTCGCAAGCGCCTTCTAATAGCTATGGACGCTGCATTTGGAATGGAGTATTTGCACTCAAAGAATATTGTGCATTTTGATTTGAAATGTGACAACCTGCTTGTAAACTTGAAAGATCCCCAACGGCCAATTTGCAAGGTAATCTCTAATAGGATCTGTTGAAAGCCAATTCCATTGAACTTCTGGTAGTTTTTGTAGAACTTTCAAATCAATGTGTGTCCCAGGTTGGTGATTTTGGCTTGTCAAAAATTAAACGGAACACCTTGGTTTCTGGAGGTGTGCGGGGAACTCTACCATGGATGGCACCAGAACTACTGAACGGTAGCAGCAATAAAGTCTCCGAAAAGGTAAAGTTGTCTCTCCTTAGTATAAATTTTCACAATGGCATAAGGGAACTTGATTGTAAAATTGGTACTAGTGATTCTTCCATATAAACATTGGGAAGTTAGCAACTGATATGATTTAAGTCTCTAAGATACTATTGTAGCAAAGAAATTTCATGTCAATGTTTATTTGTTTTTCTTGTTTATCCAATTTATACACTACCTCTGGTCCACTTAAATGTCGTTTTGGAAAAATTTTTTTGGTCTAATTCAATTTATACACCACCTAATCATTTCCTTAGTTCTCGTGCCGCAACCTTAAAGGACACTTGAAGTTGATTGCAGGTAGTATATCTTAACAATGAAATTTCATGTCAATGTCTATGTAGTTCTTGTCTATTCCAATTTATAAGGTTTCAGTAAAGAAACGTTGCTAGCTGGAGCAAGTTTGTGTATATTATGAGAAAGAATGAAGATATGAAACTTGGTTTTTATCTATTTTTCATATTTTGTATTACCTCTATCCTTTGAAAGGATATCTTTGTTTTCTCCCAGGTTGATGTTTTCTCCTTTGGAATCGTCTTGTGGGAGATCCTCACCGGAGATGAGCCATATGCCAACATGCACTATGGTGCTATCATAGGTGCGATACCTAATACTCCTGCTCTTTTAATTTTTTCTGGATTTGTATCTGAATTCCAAGCAAGATTTTGAAACTGTTTACGGCCGGAAACATATGAAAACACACTTTGTTCGGTCTTCCTTTTCATCATTTGGGTTGCATCTCCCGACAACCTAGCTTTATAATTAAGTTTGAAAATATTTGTCGGCTGTGCAGGAGGAATTGTAAATAACACGTTGAGACCAACCATTCCTAGCTTCTGTGATGCTGAATGGAAAAGGCTGATGGAGCAGTGTTGGGCCCCAAACCCTGCAGCTAGGCCATCCTTCACCGAAATCGCTGGGCGGTTGCGAGTCATGTCGACCGCTGCTAGCCAAACAAAAGGACATAGTAACAAAACTTCTAAGTAATGTGATGCAGGCTTGTATTTATCTGGAAAAGAAATTAAAAACTCATCATTTCTTGTTTTTTCTTCGTTATAAGAGGTTTATGGTTTTCAATGGGTTTCTGTTATTCAAGGAAAAAACTAAAAAAGTTTTATTATTTGGATGTCTTGTATAATCTCTGTCATTATACTAGGCCTATAGGTTTTCTTTTTCCCTTTTTTTCTTCCTTTTTTATGGCTATATGGAGCACCCCAACTTGCTTTATGGGTTAGGTCATCATTGTTGATTGTCAAATAATCAGAAGACTTTAAAATATTCATCCTTGCGTTCTCGTTGGATAGTGTTCTTGAGCCTATGTTTATATAGATTTGATTTTTGATAGACTAGGTTAAAAGATAGAATGCGCTAAAAATTTCCCTATTGGAGCCACACTACAAAACAAAAATTCCCCTAGTCTAAATGGAATATTTTACATATTCTGCGAAACTCTGAACCTTCTTCCGAAAAAAAAAGGAGAAAGAGGAAGGAAAATTGGATACCATTCATATTTTTTCTACAAAATAAAATATTTTTCCATCACAATTCAAAATTTATGAAAAATATTTTTTTAGTATGTCATATTTTTCAAAAATATGCTTTTATAAATATTATCCACAATATTTGTAACTTTTCAATTAATATTAGAATTTTTAATTGCATCATTCACTCTTAATCTTTTCATTTAAAAAAAAATTACCAACCTTCTTATTTCACCATATTTTATTTCCATATATCATATACTATATATACATAAAATACACTATATATATTAGATATGCATAAAATATTATATATATATATAATATAATATTATATATACATAAAATACAAATACCATATAATTTGCATATATTTTTTTATATACATTTAGTAATTTAAGTAATATATATATATATATATATATATATGTGTGTGTGTGTGTGTGTGTGTTAAATATATCTTTTGATAAAATTTAATATATAAAATACATTATATATAATAAAATATAAGTTAAAATATATACATTAGATATATATAAAATATATTATATATATGATACAATATTATATATACATAAAATACAAATACCATATAATTTGTATATATATTTTATATACATTTAATAATTTGAGTAATATATATATATTACATATGGGGCAGAATATTTATTAGCTAAAATGTAATGAGAAACCAAAAAATTAGAGAAAGATGAGAGATAAAATCAATAAAATTATTAATGCAATAAAACTCTCGTTTAATATTCATAAAATCAGTAAAAATGTTATAAATTTTGAAGAGTGTAAAAAATCTAAAAACCAAAAAGGGTGTAAAATAGATTTTTATGACAAAAAAAGGAGTATATGGTTTACTTTCCACAAAATTTATTAGATAACAAACTAAAAACATTTACAATGGGTTTTTCCAATAAAATCCGTTTGTAAGAATTTAGTAATGATAAAAATTTATAAATTTTACTCTTCGACTCAAATTAGAAAAGATGGAAGAAAAAAAATTATTAATTTTTAAACCAATAAAAATTCTTACATTTTTTTTTTTGCAAATTAATTTTTTTTAAATGAATGTAATTAATATATTAATATACAAATTTTAGTAATTTTATAAATTTATATATGGCATGCCTTTGAGGAGTTAAAGAGAAAATTTATTAATTTTTTTAAATTACTAAATTCTTACCAGTGAATTTTCTTGAGAGAAAACTTTGTAACAAAAATCTCTAAATTGTTGATTATTAGATTTAAATGAAAAAAAATGATTGAAATTATCCAATTGAAATAGATGTAAAATGTTAGGGTATGAGAGACAGGAGACTAAAACGAGTCTCCTAAATACGTAGTTGGAAGTGGCCTAGTAACTTGGGTCCGTTCACAGCAATTCCAGCTGGAGTTTCAAATTTCTGAAGACCCCAAAGTGGGGTAAAATATTTTATTAGTAAATGATCAAATTACAAAAGAACTCCCTTGATGTTTTAAAAATTACAGTCAGAAGTAATCTTTTAAAAAACTAAACAGCATACCCACTGCTCTTTGTTAAAAAATATCCTTTTAGATAATAATTAGAAAAACTGAACCTTGAATGTATTAATTGTTCTGCAGTTATAGTCGTTGATAACAAGTAGAAATCCTAAACTCTTACAAAGGTCATTAGATAGTATAAGAACTCTAGAAAATTCACATAAAAACATCTCAAATATAAAAAAAAAAAAATCATATGGTATATTTTACTATGGTGTTTAAAATTCATACAATTTTACATAAATGAACATTATCTGAAACACAAGAGGGTGCACCGTTAGTTTTTTTAAAAGTTTATTTTTTATTGTAATTTGTTAAAACCTCAAGAGAATTTTCTGTAATTTGTTCTTAGTAAATTCCACTTGTATTATTTTATAATAAAATTGAATAAAATAAACAAATAATATAATTTTATTAATTAATGTAATAAAATTAAAATAATATTATTTTAAATAACATAAAAAATTATTAAAAATATAAATATTATTAAAATCATTAAAATAATTAATATATAGTGACTAATATTTAATTTTAAATATTTAAAAATATAATACATATTTTAATTAAAATAATTGTAATTAAACAATAAAATCTAATTTACTTGATAATTAAAAGAATATAAAATTTTAATTGTTAATAATGAATATAACATACTAAGATGTTAATTGAATTCTATAAATTGAAATTGATACTAATTTCAAGAATAAAATATGTTTAAAAGTATAATTAAATTTTTACTATAGCAATAGAGATCAGTATTTGCAATTGCAAACCAATTTTATGGATGGAAATGCTCAAGGAGCTTGCAGGATGATGATGACAATATTTTCACCAAAAAAGGGAAAAATCACTTGGATAATAAGTTCACATTACACCTTTTAATATTTTCTTTTTCTTCTGGTAAGTTATGTCATTTTAAATTTCTACTAACCATTTGGCAGTGAATTTGATGAAAATTCACATTAGAGAGATACTACAAAGACAACTAAAATTTTAAAACTATTAAAAGGACTATAAAAAAAAATGTTTAAGTGGAAATGACAACAGATAGAATACTTATGAAAAATATTCTACCCAAATCTGAACCTGATTATGTATACCACAACCTAAACCTGTCACAAACCCATTTAAAATTATAACGTTAATACTCTCGTCTCAAACTCAATTAACATTACCCCCGTCTCAAACAATAAAATTAAATATTATTCATTTTCATAAAAAAAATATTATATTTAAAATCTTCAACCATTACATTTATAGTTTATCAACAATAATTAATTATATCATCTCATTCAATAAATTATATATGGATAGCAAGGGTCTACCCTACCTTACTCAAACCTGTGACAGGTTTTAACATTACTATTCAAACTTATTCCAAAACTCTAATAGAATTACCCATTAAGGTTTAAACAGATTCAGATAGGTGGGAGTACCCGCGAAATCTGTATCCATTGCGTTCCCTAGTGTTAAGGAGTGTTTGAAGTTGCAACCTCTGAGTTGGTAAGTGATGGATGCAGCCATGTAAAGAATCCTACACTAGTTTCCCTGTTAAATCTTTGGTGGCAGTACTCCACCAACATATTCCATAGTTCTCCAACAGTCCATTCATGTGACAGAATCCACTGGCTCACCTGCATGCCCCCAAAACATCAAATGATGGAATATTCTTCTCATATGTGTAGACCATAAACCAGAAACAACATACTTGCAGCAGCAGTAGAGCCATATTCACTTGAGGATAGGCAATTGCAACTCTTTAACTTTTTAAAAATGTATGTAATAATATATAAAATTGTACTATTTTTTAAAATTTGTTCTTCCCGAAAGATATTGGAAGTCTAGTATCTTAGGGTCCAGACTCTGCCGCTGCTAAACAGTAATGCCTACCGTCCAAGCTAATCTTACAAAGTTCGAAATACACCTTAAAAGGAACTCCAGTTATTATCCTTCAAGAAATTCTCATTGCAGCAAATAAAATTAAGTACCTTGTCCAGAATCCGCAGTGCCTCAATCCCAAATGTATAGTACAGCATGTAAGGTCTTAATGCCTGAAAGAAAGGCACCCCGATTCAGGGTAAAGGCTCTTGTTACAAGAGATATGGGATGAACTATACATTCCATGATGCGGTTGATCTCTCCCACAAATATATGCATCCAAGAAAGTACAAAACTAATACTCGGGTTCAAGGTGTGTCACCTTCTAGAAGATCCAAATAAATTACCTGAGAAGCTGCAAGCCACTGAATTATGGCCTTTAGTTCGGGATCTCCTCCAAAAGCACCACAACCCCAGTTACCCGTTGCAATCCCAATTTTTTCTTCATAGCATAGATGTCCCTTGTCATACGCTCCAAACAATTCACTTGTAGACACCTCATCATGCATTTCAATGTCCGCAGATGCTGAGGGAGCTTCAGTCACCTGTTGGAAAGCACAAGGATTATGCTTAAAAGAGAAACAAATAAAAGAAGCAACTAAATTACTATTTTGTCCAGCTAAACTTTCATCCTTCTAAAATAAGAAATAACATCAACAAAATATAAAGTTTGTCATGCTCATAAACCTATGGTAACGAAGCAAATAACATAAAGGGAAAACACAAAAAAAAAAAGTCATAAAGAACTCACACCAGAAAGTTATTTCTGGATATAACACTGGTGCCTTCATAATTTAGTTTACATTTCACTCCTTGACAATAACTATCTTGAAATAGTCTTTTATAGTGATCAAATTTAGATTGGTCAAGAAAGCCACAGAATGCCTTGTTAGTCTCCCTGGCAAAACCAAGCAAATACAAGTCAGAATAAACATATCCTCTTTACACGAGCAGATTGAACTTGAATAAAACCTTACCAAATGAAGATACTGACATATAGCAAACAAAAACCAGAGAGGGTATTTAAGAGCTCAGACTTGTTCACAAGTCCAATAAGCTGTTTTTTTAATCCATTTCCATATATCAAAAGTGTTAGAACCTGACATGATCTTATTTCCGTATGATATCACCGTTCTTTGTAATATAGATAATGATGTTAAGCCACTCTAATGGATTACATAAGAATATGAAATAGCTACAACTACATGGATTGGAAGCCATGCTGGAATTATTTGGTACAAGAAGCAAAACTTTACAGTACTGTAATTACACAAACAGGAGTTGTTTCATCTTAGGAAACAGGTTCAAATATAATTATTGCAGGAAAAAAAAAAGCACAGAATTCTCCCAAATTCAACAAGTAGAAGCTTATATAAAAATAGCACAAGCATTACAAAACTCTGGAGACAAAATTCTAATGAATGGCTAACATCATTCAAACATGTTACCCATATAAACTTACAACTTCAAATTAAGAGCTTCCTGAGATGCCATCTCATTTAAGAATCTATACAACACGATAAGCTTTTTAGTTCTCATGCCAATTAGACCAACTTAATAAAAAAAAAAGGGGTTGCTTCCAAAATTTTAAAACAAGAATTAGAGTAGCAAATTTTATGTTCACAGAACCTATCACATCCATAGCTTCTTATGAATTTTGGCCAAATGACAGGGGATATATATCTTGTATGAATTATAAGTATGAAGTTCCTTTTCTGAGAAGCATAGATTTCATACCGAAGGAGGAATTCATATTTATATTGCCTCATCCCTGGACTGCATAATGCATCTATGGCAACAATCCTGGTTTTACGTCTTCCCAAACAATCAAGATCCCTTTTGTCCACATAATCACCAGAAAAGCGAAAAGAAGAAGCATACCTACAACATTCAAAGAGAAGAATGTGGTAATAGGTGGGTTGGGAGTTGTAACAAACGTAACTGGACACAGCATTTTTATACAGTATATTGCAAATTGTGAACATATGAAAAAAGTTTTGCCAATATTCATTTAGGATAAGTAAAAGAATAAAAAAAAAACAATTGCAAAACTGACATATGCTTGTAAACTAATTCATATTTGATCGTGAGAGCCTTTATAATAAATCTGAAAACAGTAACTTCATGAATCAGCAGCTCAAAAGCACATGACACTAACATGTAAAACAAATAGAATGAGATGATATATATTTCAACTAACATTTTGGATCAACCCCATGTGTAATACTAACCCTGTGTAATTAGAGAATCTTTCTGCACCAACAATTTCTATAGCCTCATTGTCTTCCATGCATGGCAAGAAAAGCATGCCGGCAATCAATTCTGGATTGATCATGAAGCGGATCTCTTCCTACAAGACAAAAAGAATAACAAGCATTATTAAAAAAATGCAATTTTACCAATACATATGAGATTTAACGGCCCTAGTGGCATGAAACCAATCATGCACGAAAGGAGTTAAATGTGAAGACATTCACAACAAGGATTCCATATTTAATTTTTAGGCCATAAAATAAATAAATAAATGAACCTAAATTGCATATAAAAGTCATTACCTGTACACAGCCCCTACGAAGAGCACCACCTCCAAGATACTTGTTAGCAAAATCCACTTCAAGAGCTCCACTGGATTGATCTTCTATAAAACCATAATCATGGACCTAAAAAAAATTGTCAAGGACATACAATGATTTTCCACCAGCAAGAATGAAATCAGACGCTTAAGTTGATTATTATCCACGAAAGACTGAAATTTGAAATTAAGCTAGTCAACAAATTAGAATGCTACCTAACCTCAAGAGGGCAGAGAGGTGCTTTAGATTCATTCCAAAAATCGGGCTTAGAGAAAGAAATACATTCAGGAAATTGTTCCAAAAGAAGAACCTTTCTCTCAAAAGAGACAAAGCCCACAGGTTTACATTCAGATATCCTCTCAAAATAGTGGACGATGCACTTAATCTTGCTTTCTTGCTTTTCAGTATAGCTATCATACAGATTCCTGAAAAAATATATACATTTAAAAGTTTCAATTGAATGAATTTTCACATTAGGAAAAAACAAATTCAAAAAAAGGCAGCCTTAAATCAGAAAATAAAAATATCGCTCAAACTGAGAAAAAAAAACAAAATTGATAAAATAGGATAAAACAACAAATTTGGTAATATTAAACTGCTGAATCATTGGATACTTAAGAAATTCTAATGGTCACAAAATGTTCAATGTTCTGGTATTGAATACCAGATCCTTTTTTTTTTTTTTCCTTTCGGCCAGAAGCCATATAGAATGAAATGAAGTTGGAAAAAGTAAGGATCTAATCAAATCGTTTAAGTCTTTCTAGTTTGTTCCTTAATTAGTTAATTCAGTGTTTCCCCTCTTGCCATTTTATACAGAACAATAAGCCCTCTAAGGTGCAGAGCACATATAATTGGTATCAGTCACAATGATGTGATGGCCAAATGCAACAGTATAGACTAATGGTCATAGTTGTCAAATGCACGCCTGTGGCGCAAGGCGCTAGCTAAGGTGCCTCAAAAGCCCAAAGGCAGGCAATGTCACAAAGGCGTGCGCCTTTGTGACATTGCCCTGGCGAGGCGCGCCTCTTTAATATTTAGAGTTTTTGTTATATTTTTTTGGTCTTTTAAGACAAAACGATCTCAACCATTTATCATACAATTAAAGTAGATTATGTGGGGCTTACTCACTCTTGATTATTTCACCCCAAAAAAAAGAAGATTAAGAGGATATAAAGAAGAAGAAGGAGAAGAAAAAAACTGCATGAAGCTTAGTAATGAGGAGTGATGAGTGATGTGATGAGTGATGTGATGATTACAATTAATATTTAGCAGGAGATTAGGAGTGTAAAATCAATACCATAATTAGAAACTTAAAGTAAATTAGTAATAAAAATGATTTAGGATTCCTACTATAGTATAATAGTATTACTCTAGAACTAGGACTTCTAGCTATTTATAGGACTATATTTTATTTTTATTACCTTTTTTCCGCATGTTTATTATTGTGTTTAAAGTGCCTCTTAAATATTATGTCTTACTCTTTTGAATTGTTTTTCTTTGGAATTGAGTTAAGTTCATAATTTTATTTTATATATGTGTTGTGTTGTGAGTTCTAAGTTTATTTTATTTTTTGCACCTTACTTTTGTCAGGCGTGCACCTCGTCTTGCGCCTCAAGCAATATGAGCCCTTAGCGCCTTTCGCCTTTATCAACTATGCTAATGGTACCATGAACCTCTTTTTTTGGAAAAAAAAAAAAGGTAGCGAAATGATTCAAGCTGATGTGTCAGCAGGAATTCAAGTAAATGCATAATGAAGTGATTTAATTTAACAAACACAAACTAAGGCAAGAAATACAAACCAAGAGTAGAAATACATCCTTTGTAGTTAATATCACAAATTAAATAAAGAAAACAGGACCATTCAGGCTAACCTTTAAAGGTGCCTTCTCTCTCTTTCATGGTCGTTCATGCTTCTCTTTTGAAAGGAGATATGATTAGAGATAGCAATTATATTGCAAAACAATACAATTGTAACAACTGTGTTGTACCGTGTCACCAGTGCTTTGCAAATTTTAACATTTCGCTATGAAACAGTCATTATGTTACTTAATGGTAATTATTTAAAACTAACTCTTTCTCTCTTTTTTCGCACACACACGCACACACATGAATGGGCACGTAGCCATGTATATCATAGACACAGCATAAACAGAAAATGTAAACTTAACTTCCGACAGAATATTTTATTTGCAGGATTCTTATACGTTCTCTGTAGACTTTGACGTAGTTCAATACTCAAAAGCCTATATTTACAACAAAATACATAATATAGTTCAAGAAGTCAAAGCAAAGCTGAAAGTCACATACTCAAATAAATTATCAAAATTGATCATTGGAAGGTGTTTTGAACTTCTATCTGTGACTGGAAACAGACAAAAGAAAGCACATGCTAGAAGAGCACCAATCAATTCCTGAAATGCAACATGGACATTATCACAAACTATGCTATAAAGATGGAAATTTCAAATTTGATGTCAAAAAACATATTGTCACTTCATATGGCAGCATCTCATTTAATTAAGCTCATGGCTCAAATTGAATAAGCATATGACATATCAATACACTACATTAATGATCTATATCAGTATTACTTGTGCAACTCTAATCAAAGTTCTACTGTTCTACAACATAACTACTATGGATGTTCAAACAACCCTTGACTCGAGGCTTGTAATGGCAATGGAAGATTTTAAAGAGAGGAGAAAGGTCTTCCAGGATTAGTTTAACTCGAATTAAAATAAACTTCCAAGATTTAAGTATAAAGGAAACCGTGAAATTCAACTATTATAAGATTAGAACAAAAACTGGAAACTTTCATACTTCCATTTGAATGAAAAAAGAAGTAAAGAAGGAACTGCTATAAAAACAAGCACATCGAGACAATATTTATAGCATTAAAATGGCAAAAGACATCATTCTTTAGCACTGGCATATTAGTCACAATTACGTTCAGACTTCTCCTTTCATGCAGTTTCAGTTTCAAATGAAATTGAGCAAGCAATGAAATCATGAACTTCAACTGCAACTATATTCAATAAGAAACAGAACAACTAAGAAAACAAAGATACCTGGCTAAGAAACACTATTCCAGCTTCTTGTGGGCCCAACAAACGTAGACCAGTTTTGACATTATTTGAATCCCCAATATGTAAGTTATCTGCACTTTGATAGTGAGACTCAAACAGCAAAGGCAACCGTAAGAGCAAATTAGCCAATGCTGGAAGAACCTCTCTGAACCATTTTGAGGACTCAGCCCGATATATCAACTGGAAAGAAGTTCTCGTCATTCAGTTTCGTTCATTGTTTTAACATCATACGAATGTCAAAAATAAAAATCACAGTATATCAGCTATTGCAAGAATCATTCTTCTTTCAATTTAACATATCATTTATTTAGTTCATTGCCCAGATAAAACATCAGAAAAATTATCAAATACCCTAACTCAACTAGCCTATGAGCAACAAACAAGTAATAGGCTTCCTCGACTTGCTTAGCAGTCCAAACGTAACAACCATATCTTCTAGAAATCCATAAAAATCAGAAACCAGAAAAGAAAACAAGAAAATCCAACTGGTGGAATAACATCTGATGACACCGAAGCTCTCAAATTTTACTTCAAAGCTCAAAATTTTAACAACTTAATCTACTTGGAAAGTGAAAAACTCGTGAACCCGTAAGAGGAAAAGGAAAGCCCAGCATTTACCTCGTCAAAGAAAAGGGCATAACCTTCTTGGGCAAAAGGAGCGAGAGGTTGAGCAGAAAGCGAGAGAGAATTTCTGATATCGGAAATGGCAATGAATAGCGATTCTCCAGAGTTAACATTACTGTAATCGGGTCCTTTTGAGAGTAATTTAAGCGCATCCACAACTTGTGAAGGCCAAAACAGAGTCGATGATCGAATTACTAGCGGCAAGAAAGGTCGTATTGACTTCAGATCTTTTCTATTCTCCATTCCCTTCATGGTTACCTCTACTTCGCGAAGATTTTCCATTTACAAATAATTCGCATATTTTTTTTGTTTTATCAGAACCGGTCCATTTTTCATTGGAGGTAATAGAGGTGTTAATGGTTCGGTTTATTTATGACCAAATCATTAAAGTAAGTTGGTTTTTAAATATTTAAATTTTTAACTAAATTAATTGCTATTAAAAATATTAAAATCAATATTATTTAGATTCCGTTTAATAATATGAACAAAATAACAAATTTTAAATATTATAAAAATGCTACAATATTAACTTAAAATCACTATCTAAATAACAACATAAAAATTATCTAAAATATAAAAATTCAGAATACTACTTTAACTTAAAGAAAATCAGAAATAAAATTTATAGATTAGTAAAATAAATTATTGTTCAACCATAATATGTTATAATATAATTTGTAATATATAATATTATATGTTATAATTAACATAATATATATTATATAGGTTCGGTTCGGTTTGATTGGATTTATATTTTCCCAATTCAAAATTAAATCAAAAAATCAGTTTATAAAATTTCAAAATCATAATCATTCATAAAACTATCTAAATAATAATTTTCGGTTTGAATCGATTTGGTTAATTTTGGTACAACCCTAAAATTAAGGTTTGTGGTTAACAATATAAAAATCATGATACGCTTGTGATGCCCACAATTCGACTTACCTTGATATAATCATTAGGAATAATCATTAGGGCTCTAAATAAATGGAATAAATTACCAAAAATGTCCTAGTTTTAAGTTAGATAAATAGAAATAAAATTTTCAATTTGAGATAATCATTGGCTTGAATGTAATAAAATGCTCATGATTTTATGTTATTATTGTTTCACTTGGCTATAGACTTGAATTCATGGAAAAAAAATTATGATTAGATTTGAAAAAAAAAATGATTATAATTAATTTAGAGCCCACCAAATGATAAATTATAGGCATTTCAGTATATACAAGCATTCAATTTATCCTAATTGTATTTGCCAAACAGCAAAAGAGTACATTGTAAGTTTTTGAAAAGTTAATTTCTACCTATCGAAATTAAAATTTCAGGAATGTTTTTGGGTAATTTGTTCAAATAAATAATTGAGATTAAACTTTATTTAAAATTGTTAAATTTGGTACAGTCAATAAACCTAAAAAGATTTAAAAAAAATTAAAAATTCAATCGGGATTAAAATGAAGTTGAACTAATCATCATATTATATCATAATTATAATCATAATATATATATATATATATAAATAAGTGGGAATAAGAGTAAACAAGGTAAATTTACTAAAAAAATTAATTTAATTGTATTAATTAATTAGATTAATTTTATCATTTAATAATTTAATTTATTAGTAAATAGTATTAATAATTTTTTAATTAAAAGTTTAATTTTATTAAGATTAGGTAACTATATTTTATATATAAAAAAAATCAAAATTGGACAATAAAATAATTGACAACCTTCAAATACAAAAGAAATTAGAAAAGTATGAACTAAATATGACAGATGAAAAAAAATGAAATGAAAATGTATACTTTTTTTTTAATATTCATATTACATAATATTTTGATCCTTAATTTACAAAAGATCATAGAATAAAAATATAGTAGATCATATAAAAAAGAAAAAAAATTATCATTTACCTTTTAAAGTTTGATCTATTGTATTATTATCCTTAATATTATTAATTCAAAATTTTATTAATTTAGGAATTTATTAATAAATATATGAATCTATTTTATAAAAAAAAAAAATTCAAACTCAAATATAATTAATTCAAAATTTTAGTGATGAAAGTTAAGTTTATAAAATTCACTTGCATAATATAATATAACAATTATTAATATTTAAATTAAATATAACTTAATTACATAATAATTAAAAGTAATTATATTAATGTGCTGGACAAGATAATAATAATAATAATTATTATTATTATTTAATAATGATGAGTCCATTGGTTGGAGGAGGACAGATAAATAATTGTAAAGTACTTACTACCTCTATTTTATATATAACTCTTAATAATAGATAAATTAGCAATTTGGAAAAATGAACAAAATTACTATAAAATATTTACTATCTCTATTTTATATATAACTTAATGGACAAATTATTAATCTTCATATGAGTTATAATACGAATTTAATATTTAATAATTACTTGTAGTGAACGTCAATTATTATCTCAACTCTTAGTTAAATCATAACATACATATAAAAGTGGAAAGAATATAAAGCACAAGTAAAATGACCGTAAAATATTTACTATACATATGATTTTTAATAATAGATAAGTTAGTAATTTGATGAAATTCAAAATAAATATGCATTCTTATAATTCATAATGAATAAAATGTCATAATAAATCGAAACAAATAAATAAAAACAAAAAAAAATTATATAAAAAATCAAATGACGATTAGTAACGAGTTCAATATCTAATAATCACTTGTAATGATACTATTTTATATATGACTCTTAATATTCGAGATAAACATACACTCATATTCCGAATATTAATAGTATTAGGACTTTATCTATAAACATGAGTTTTATTCATATTGTGATATTGCTAGTTTATTAACATTGTTGTGACATTATAACTCTGTATTTAGCTCAAGTATTAATCAGTTAATTAACATTCTAAATAAGATGAAATAAATTAATAAAAAATATAATAAACAAGATAATTTGTATATAGTATTAATTAGCTAGTTTAATAACGAATTCAATATATAATAATCATATGCATGACACGTTAATAAAAAACCAATTAAATAAAATTCCTGAAAATATAATATTTAATATATAGTAATTTTTTTCTTAATTGGTAATAATTATTTTTTATAACCTTGTCTACAAACAGTCTCTACTTTTAACAATTTCCTAGTTAGAATTCTCTTCATGGTGAGAGGATTGGTTTTCTCTCCTTTAGTGTGAAAGGCTTGTTTTTTTATTTCTCCAATCATAGAGACCGAGTTTGCAAAGTTATCTTTGAATGTAGAGGAGGAAGAAGAATTGGAACTGGTAGGAGAAGATGACAAGGCTAATGACAGTTTCAATGAGTTATGCGTGGTTGGATGTTTTCTCACTTACAGGACTATTAGACTCAATATTATGAAGCATCGTATGGCCAGTTTCTAGCATCCTGGAAAGGGTCTAACAGTGCGAGAGCTAGCATAACAACTCTTTGTATTCCAATTTTACCATCATCTAGATTTGAAGTAAGTCCTTGAAGGGGGTCGTTGGACCTGCGATAATCATATCCTCATTCTCTATCATCTGCAACGTGGAGAGATGCCAGCAGCTATTCCACTATTTCACGTTGCTATCTGGATCCAAGTCTACTTTATATGTCTATCAGTAGGCAAACAATTGAAAATTTTCATTTGTGAGTTCCTTGAATACAAAATTAGAAGTAGTACTGGCATATGGAGGAATCATATGCGCATTCGCATTAACATTTATGTCCGACTACCATTGAATAATGGAAGAAAATTAAAACTAGCAATGGTGGATGGGGTATTATTCAGTTTAAATATGAATTAATCTCTTATTTGTGCTACCACTGTGGCAAACTTAGTCATACCGACAAGTTTTGCTCTTTATGTTTCTTGAAAATGCAAGTGACCTAGAAAAGGAATGGGGACCATGGATCAAAGGTCCAGTGGTATGGGTGGAAAAAGGTGGTTGAAAGAGGAATTTGTTCAAAAGCAGGAATCCATTTTTGAAAACCACAAATCTTAGGTCGGAAATATAAAGATAGATTTGGAATGTGGGGATTTGAATGGAAACACTTCTGAGAAAAGAGGAGTTGTATTTGGTAATGGCATGTTAAAAGTGCATGTAAACAATTATAGGTTGGTTTCCTTAACTAATTCAAATTCTGCTGACGTGGGAAAAAAGGGGATGATAATGATGACCAGCTGGAATTGGACCCAAGTGAGGACAAAAAACGCAAAAGGCTTCTCCGTAGAAAAGCCCAATTTGAAAATGATCAAGCCCATTATTTGGATAGTGCAACTGGTGATACCGAAGCTAATGGATCAAAGCTGGTTTGAGCTATACCCAGCTCTTCTATTAAATTGACTGAGTCTTTTTTAGAGCCCCGTTGGGAGCTGTGGACAGTGCAACTGATGAGACCGAAGCTAATAGATCAAAGCTTGTTGGAGCTATACCCAACTCTTCTATTAAATAGACTAAGTCTTTTTTAGAGCCCCGTTGGGAGCTGTGATAGGCATTAGCTGGAACTGTCGTGGCCTTGGCAATACATAGGTAGTTTTAGTACTAAAAATTTTGATTTTAACTTGTAAGCCACATGTTATTTTCTTGATTGAAACTCTTATTCATTCCAATAAGATTGATAAAATAAAGAGAAGTGTTATTATGATGGTATCTTTTATATTAATAGAGGGGGCCGTAATGGTGGCTTAGATTTGCTTTGGAAAAACAATATTTTGATTTCTATACTTAGCTACTTTAGGTTCCACATAGACACAACTGTCAAGGATGATGATTTCATTAAATCAAGATTCATGGGCTACTACAGAAATCCGAACGTAGCACAATTTCATCTCCCATAGTATTTTTTTTTATGGTACTTAAAGAATCTCTCTTCCTTGCCTTGGTGCCTAATAGGCGATTATAAAGACCTATTGGGACCAAATGATATGAACAGTAACTTACCACACCTGAAATGGTTATATTGTGACTTCAAAGATGCAATTTCAGACTGTGAGCTCTATGATCTGTACTTAGAGGGTGCTAATTATGATTAGGAAAAGGGAAGGGTACTCCCAACTTTATAGGAGAAAGATTAGACAGTTGTTTGATTAGTTCTTTGTGGCTAGAGCTTTTTCCTAATGTTGCTCTTTCTTAATTGATTACTTTAGTTTCAGACTATCATCCAATCAAAATTGTTACTTAGCATGGTCAATGTCGGAAGAGAAGTTGGAAGTTTAAATTCGAAAATACATAGCTATAGGAACTGGATTTTTGGGAATTAGTGAACAATAACTTGAACGGAACAATAGGTTCAGACATTCTTAATAGGCTGCTCTCTTATATTAATGTCGTGACAATCTAGGGGAATGAATTTAAGAAGCAATTCCATATGAAGATTCAAACAGCCAAGGCCAATTTAGCTATAGCCATCAACTCTACAAATCCCTAAAGTGCTACTATTGTGAGAGAAAAAAGAGCTACTCTTGGTAATATTTTGGCACAAGAGGAAGACTATTGGAAGCAAAGATCAAAGAAATTTTAACTGTAGGGATGTAATAGAAATATCAAATTCTTTCATGCCATGGCCTCCAATAGAAAAAAAAAATACATTTTCAAAACTTTAAAGATAGAACTTTAGTGATGGATCAAAAGGAATGGAATTTATGGCGTTTGATTATTTTCGGATAGGATAGATTTTGTGGATTTCAGATTCATTCAGAAGGTGATTTCAGATGAGGTAAATGCAATACTGACTGTTCCCTTTACAGCTAATAAGTTTCGGTTAACAGATTTCCAGATGCATCATGACAAGGCTCTAAAGCCTACTGACCTAAATCCAATATTTTATCAAAATTTTTGAAGCAAAATCGGTATACAAATATTTTTCAAACTTGTTCGGGTTGGCTCAACTCGTGCTCTTTTCCTATCGAGTTGAATAACACAACAATTATTCTCATTCCAAAAGTTCATAACCCTAAGTGCATGAAATATCTAAGGCCTATCTCCTAGTGCAATGTTTTCTACAAGATTATTGCAAAGATTTTGGCAAATCACTTAAAGATAATTCTTTTGTCTATTATTTCTCTTGAGCAATTGGCATTTGTGCCTGGCACGTCTATCCATGATAATGTTATTATTGCTTTTGAGCATATTCATTCTATGAAGAGAAATACTATAAGGAAGCATGGTGATGTGGCTTTCAAAATAGATATAAGCAAGGCTTATGACCGTATTAAGTGGTCTTATTTGAAATCTATTAATATCCAGTTGGTGTTTAGCTCTCAGTGAGTGGACTGGATCATGTTGTGTCTTACTTCAGTCAAGTATCATGTTTCAGTTAATGGAGAATAGGTGGGTCTTATTATTCCAAGCAAAGGCATTCACTAGGGATGCCTCTCTTGCCTTATCTTTTTCTCTTATATTTTGAAGGTCTCTTTGCTCTGATTTAGCAATCCAAATACTTTGGCTTGTTACATGGCTGTCAAGTGAAGAAAGGTGCACCTTCTATATCTCATCTTCTTTTTGCTAATGACAGCTTTCTTTTCTTTTGAGTTGAGCTTAATGAACTTTATATGATTAAGAATATTTCAGATTAAGTACTTAATCTTCACAAATCATGTGTCCTTTTCAATAATAATGTTTGTGCAAAACTTCACGATGCTATCAAACATATTTTGGAGCTATCCAATCCTCTAAATACTGGTAGATATCTAGGTCTACTTTCTTTATAGGGCATACTAAAAGAGTAATTTTTGGTTTTCTTTATGATAGGTTGTGGAAGAAGTTATTTAGATGGTAGAAGAAGCTCTTTTCTTAGGCAGGCAATGAGGTTCTTTTCAAATCTATAGCCCAAGCTATTACATGCTACGGTATAAGCACTTTCCTATTCCCAAAATCATTGTGTGAGGAGCTTTAGAGGATGATGAACTCTTTTTAGTGGGATAGTAAGAGTGATGGCAAAAGACGAATCCATTAGGCGTCATGGGATCATTATGTGAAAGGAAAGAATAAAGAGGCTTGGGTTTTAGGCATTTCAGGCCTTTCAATCTTACTTTATTAGAAAAGCAAGCATGGAACCTTGTTTTTAATTTGGATGCTCCGTTTAGTTGTATCATCATAGCAAAATATTATCCTATAGGGGATTTTTTTCTCAGCTCAATTAGGACACAATCTAAGCCTTATATGACATAGCCTTTAGAATGTAAAACAAGTTCTTACCGATGGCAGTAGGTAGAGATTAGGAGATGGCTCAAAAGTTAATGTCTAGCAGGATCCATGGATGGATAATGATAAAAAATTTAAGCCTATCACCCTAATGAAGCTTGGTTATAAAGACATATGTGTCAAGGATCTGTTGAGTGCAACCAATTATAAATAGGATATTGAAGTGCTTCAGATTATTTTCAAAACAGCAAATGTGGAGGCCATCTTAAAGCTACCAGCGAGCTGTAAATGAAAGAATGACCAACTTATTTAGCACTTTGAGACAAATATGAAGTATAGTGTTCGGTCGGGGTATAGATTGTCCTAAAACAACAGCTTAATAACATTAGACATAGAGGTTATCGTAAATGCATGCAAATCTGGCAACTCAATATCTCCCCAAAGGTCAAAACTTTCATCTAGAAAACTTACAGTAATTTCCTACCAATCAGGGACACATTATTTTCGAAGGGTTTCCAGGTTGATAATTATTGTGTCTTCTATGAAAATTAAGGTGAGCATTGCATGCACATTTTCTTGGATTGTTTCTGTGCCATGTAGTGTTGGGAAGCTGCCCTTATTAATGTTGTCTCAATCCATTTGTCGATCTTTGTGGAATGGTTTGAATTCATGTTAGATATGGGGGAAAAACTTACAAGGAACGAGTTTGCATGGTATTTGTAGGAGTTATAGAACTAGTGTAATAAGAAAATGTGGAACTTCAAGCTTGAACGACCCTCTAAATGCTTCGCTTTGAGCTTCAGTTTTTAGGGGCATTTTCAAGCAAATAACAGAGCAGCTGGTGTGAGACTTGAAAATGTTGTTACCTCGTGGATTCATCCACCTCAAGGTTGGTTAAATATCAATGTTGATTCTACAATTAATCAAGGCTTGAATATTATTGGTATTGGAATAATTGTTCGTGATCACCGGAGTCAAGTTGTCTGGTGTAGATTTGTTTAGACAGTTAGTTGATGGAATCCTATCGTTGCAAAAACCTTCGGCTTGAAACATACACTCAACTAGATCAAGAGCTGTAATATGTCAAATGTGATAGTTGAACTAAATGCCAAAGCTATTATAGATCACATTTGCTGCTCTTTTGAGGATTATTCAAAGCAGCAAATCCCTCATCCAAGACATCACTAATATTAGTATTGTTTTTTTCAAGAGACAAGCTAATGAGGTAGCTCATGCAATTTCTAGAGGCGCCCCATCTCATGCTAGTCCCATGTTAAGGAAAGAGGCCCCTCCCTTTGTTAGCCCCTTCCTTTCAAATGATGTTTTTGTTTTTTAAGTAATTGTAACACCATCTTACCCTACTATGGAATAGCGAGGTAAGTGAGCATTATCTATCTAGCGGTCTTGATTTCTCCGTTGAGGAAAAAAACATAATATTCAAATTTTTTTAAATCATGCATATAGTCAAATATATTTTTTTTTACACACTCCAAAAATCCATATTTTATATTTAACTATTTGACATATATTTACATCAAAATTTTACTCACAACATCAGAGTTACATACCCCATAATATTTACACTACATGAACTATATAAAATAAGTTTTTGATAATATTTGATAAAGTTTTAATAAAATATATCAAAATAAATTGGAAGAATTTACGCGAAAAGCCATTTTTTCAAAGTTTTTTTCAATTTTAACGGTGATTTTTCCATATTTTCATATTTAACTTTGTTAATTTCAAATTTACCGATTTTTGCATTTTTTTTTTCAAATATAAGTTTTCACTGTGTAATTACCATATTTTTTCATTTAATTGAGAAAGAAAATAACTATTTTTTATATTTTAAACATTGATTAAGAATTTGATTAACTTGCATGACCACAATTTATTTTTATGCATGAATTTATTTATTTTTAATCATTATTTAATTAACTTAATTAACAAATAAATATATAAACTTGTATTTAATTAATTTAATTACCAAAGTAAACTTTGGACAAACCTTAATTACAAAAAAATATGTAAACTTGTATTTAATTAACTTAATTAATGTTATTTACTTTGGTAAATTTTAGGTAGATCTTTGGTAATTTTTAGTTGAGAGATTGAGTGGATGTAGGGTAAACCTTGGATAAACATTTGAGTAAATATCGGGTAAATCTTTGATAAATCTTATGTAATTTCAATTTTTATTAATTTTGTGGTAAACTTTAGATAAATTTCAGGTAAACCTCGGCATAAATCTTGGATAAACTTTTTGTAACTTCAATTTTTACTAATTTTGTAGTAAATATCGGGTAAATCTCAGATAAACCTTGTATAATTCTTAGATAAATCTTGGTAAATATTGAGTAAACCTTATATAATTTCAACTTTCATTAATTTTTTTATAAACATTTGGTTTAACATGAGTAAACCTTAAGTAATTCTTTGATAAATTTTTTATAAATTCAATTTTCATTAATTTTGCAATAAACATCGAGTAAACATTGGATAATTTTTGGGTAAATTTTGAATAAATCTTGTGTAACTTCAACTTTTATTAATTTTATGGTAAATATTGGGTAAATTCTTAGTATACCTTGAGTAAACTTTAAGTAAATCTTTGATAAAACTTTTATAACTTCATTAATTTTACGGTAAATCTCGGATAAACCTTAGGTAAATCTTGATTTTCGATATTTTTGAAAAAAAAAATTGTGTAGATGATATTTTTGAAAAAAATTTTGAGCGACATTTTTTTTTGTAAATATTTATTCACTTTTTTCTATTTTTGTAAAATTTCCAATAAATTGAGGCTTTTTAGCTGCTTTCTTATGGGATTCTCTTTTTCTTCTGACAGCTAACTTTTTTTTCCCATACTTCTAGATTTGTGCAAGGAAAAAACATTCGCGTTAAGTTATTAGCTTAATGGTGTTTCATAAGATAAAAATCTTATATACGTATATAAATTAATACATGTCATATTTAACATGCTTCATACATTACTAAAAGAATTTCTACATACAACATAGTTTTTCATGCAATGAGAAATAATTATTTCACAATCTATATACATACAATAATTATACCATTATTCAATTCACTTATAACATTATTATTTTTTTTCTTATTCAACCCATAACACCTATGTCTGAACTAATTAATAGGAATACGAGATTATTATTACTAGTCTTTTTAATATTACCATTACCAACCTTTTTAATATTGTTATTACCAGCTAGTTTAAATAATAGTGTTATCACTGACTTTTTAAAATAATAGTGTCATTACCGACTTTATAAATAATTGTGTTATTACTGATATTTTAATAATATTGTGTCATGCGTGCATTCTAATTTTCCAGATTGACATGCCAAATTAATCACTGCTTTAGTTCAAGGCAAAGTGTATTAAGGCTTTGACATTAATGTTAACATTAGCACTATTGTTGCTATAATAATTCCCTTTAACATTTCTCACAAGTATATTTACATATTAATTATGAAACCACCAATATCACATAATGATATATGTATTATATGTCTATATGTACCAATAAAATTAAATTCTCTAACAACCATCATACATATACATCATAGCTCATGAAAGAGATCAAAATGCTAATTATCTGCTTATAGCAGATTCCGACCTTGAGATTAAGCCTCAATTTCGGCTCATTTATATTTGCATTCAGACCTTATGGTCTTATTTTAACTTGTGATTTATTGTCTTAGCTTCAATTTTCAAAAAAAAAACATCCAAATATGAATTTTCTACTAAAAAAATATATCTATTTTACCATGAGGTGTTTAATCAAATTTTACTCAGCATTCGTTTGGTATTACCTGATCCAAAATTTTGCAATACATTTTGGACCTAGTTACAATTTGAATTACAACTTTTGTTCTTCATTGCGGTTTTAGTACTGTAAGTTAAATTTCATTTCCAATAGTTTCATATCAATCCAATCAGTACAACAAAAGTTATAACCAAATTTATCAAGGTTGTTCAAGTGGTCTTGTAACAGGGCATCACTTACACTCATTACAAATTAATTAATTCCCTAACCATATGTAATTATACTCAAGCCCAAAATTTCCAAACTTTAAATACATTTATAAACCTCAACATTTCATACAAATATTACAAAAATTTAAAGGCAACAATTTAACACACAACATTGCAAACCACATGCATAACACACAATTTCATAATTATATGGCAAGTAAAATTTTTATCAAAAAAGCACGTACCTAATTAGTCTCAATTCTCCTCATTTTTCTTTCTTTTCTTCACCCACTAGGTGGCATTTTCGTACCTTTTATCCATCTCTTGATGGCTAGTCTTTTGTCCACTTGTTTGATCTTAACATAATAAACAATATTTCATTTAATGTCATATTCAACCAATGCTTATGCATGAATTTTGTTTAGTATTCATAATATTTTTCTACCTCTTTCTACTTTTTTATTTATTTCTTTATTTATCTTATTTATGTTCATTATAATCAATAGTCATTCACTCCATTTATTACAAACAAAACAACCCAATTTGTTCCATATTCTTTTCCTTATCATTTATCATCTTCAAGTTATTTATTAACCATCAATCACTTTTAAATATCTCCCCCTTTAATTCTCCTTCATTAGGCAGCGCTATAATCATCTTTATAAGACTTATTTCTTCAGTTTTCAACCCACAAAATTATTATTCAAAACCACCTAAGGCTCAATTCCACCATTCTCCAACAAAACAACACAAGTTCACATAATCTTCATATAATCCTAATCTACCAATCACAACAATCATCCACATGGGTCTCAAATAGATGGAAAACTGTTGAATTTAAGAAGAAGAAATCCACCTTGATGGTTCTCAAAGAGGCCAAAATTCCTCCAAAATTTTCTTCGTTTTTTCTCTTCTTTCTTTCTTCCTCTCTTTCTCCCTTACTCACCTATGGTGGAATACCTTTAATTTTTTGTCTTTTCTCTCCCTAAACCTATCTTTGTCTCTCTTTTAGAAGCTTGATAGGATCACAAATGTAGGGTTAGGATTATATGGGAGAAGGGGATGACTACAAGGAGAAGAAGTTGGAGAAAATGGTGGTGAATTAGTGGAATAATGTAGAATTTGTCTGATTTTTTTTTTACTTCTATGCTATGGTAGTGCTTTATGGATTCCATTAATTAGTTTAATACATTTTCCTATTGATTCTTAATTTAATTAATCTTGATTAATTTTAATTATAAGAAATTCCTCTTTTGCCACAAAGTTTTCTCTTCCTTGCAAATTTTTTTTCTAACAATTTTGATAATACCAATTTTGTCCTTAGGATGATTTTTTTTTTCTTAATTCTTGCACAAATCTTTTAATTTCCAAATAATAATATTTCTACTTATAATTTATCATTTTTTATAGGTCCAAATTTAGATTCCAATCAAACCAGATCGAGGGCTAAATTGTTGTATGTTACAATAATGCATTTTATCGTTTGGTAAAAAAAAATTGATAATAATTATTATGTAATTTAAACATAATATTTAAGTTTTAAAATTAGATTCCTCTCAAAACAATATTACAATAGAAAATTATTTATAATTAAGAGAGGACTTCTTTATATGATAGTAAATTCAACATCTATCTATATTTATATATCTAAAAATGCATTTGTGGCTTTGTGCAACAATCAAATGCATTTTAGAATTCTATTTTTTAGAATATTAAATATATATAACCACAAAAAATTTGTGTTATTATCTTTTAACTTAAATTGATACCTTAACGTTTAATTAGATATTTGTTGTATTTGGTAAAACTAGCTGATAATTTATCTACGAACCGATAATTTAATTGTAACTGATAATCTACTAACTAAAATATAGTAACAGATAATCTAATTGATTGAATTAATAACTAAAAAAAATAAAATATATTTAAATAAATAATACAAACATTTTATGTATAAGAATGCTCGATTGTATATCAGGAAATAAAGATTCAAATTTATCTTTGTTTGCATAACTTAATTAAAAAAAATGTGCAGCAACTAACCAGGCTATGACAACAACCACAACTTCAATTCATCTCATGCAAAAGAATCTATAAAATATCAACCAACAGCAATAAATCTTTCCAACAATGGTTGAAGGAAGTAGGTTTTTTTTGTAAAGATATAAGATATCATTTAGCAAAAAGAATAAATATAAAGTTGGAAAGAAAAAATTATAATTTACTAGATTATTTTTGAATGCCAGTAGAAATAGTTTTTTTTTATACTATAATATAGATTTTTTTTCAAATTATCTACTTTATCAAACAGAAATTTTTGGTCAAACCAGTTTAAAATTATAGTCAAACTAGCTTCTAATTTAAATTATAAAAAAGATTATATTTATCAAACAGTGTCATTATCAAAAATTATTTTGTTAATTAAAACAAAACATATATATATATATATATATTATCTTCTACTATTATTAAAAAAATGAGATCCTTACCTATCTTATCAATGAAAAAATATTTTTAAACCAAAAAAAAATTTAAGCTTTTAATTTTAAATTTCTATATTTTAAAATAAATAATTCACAATATATTACATTTTTTTTCTAACATTAGATAGATGGGAGACTCAAACCTAAGACCCTTTATATGAGTAAAATCCTTACCACCATAGTTTTCCCTGTATGTATTCCATTAAGAAAGTTTTTAAGTTAGTAACATTACTGAATTAAAAAATCTCTAGATATATTTAATAAATTGAAATATCAACATATCACTTTATCATAAAAATGTCATTTAGTTTTTTGTTTTAATGCATAGGAGCAGTGGTTTTCAAATTCACAAAAATCTCAATATGTCATTTTTTATATTGGCTCGGTAAATGCAACTAATAGTTGACTGACATTAATATTTAGCAAAATTAATTGAGGTGCGTCGAAATGTGAAACTCACAGTATTTTTGTCACTTTTATCTTTTTTTTTTATGGAACAAAAAATTAATAATATGTCAATTATTGCTAAATAATTAGAGTTTTGCTTGTAAATAACACTATAAAAATAATTTTTACAGACATAAATAAATTTCATATTAGGAGGGCATATGTATATGCAATGGGAATTGCTTTTCTTTTATTCTCTTTGGTAGGTTTGTTTTTTTTCTTTTCCCCATTTTTCTTGTGGGAAGAGAGAACAGGAAAATGGAGTATAACTTGGACCATTATAATTGGAATAAAGCTTGAAGAAGGGCTATGAGCAAATGTTGGGCATTTTGGATAAAGCAGTTTGTAAGATAGGCATTATTTCAAGTCTCAACTTTTGTATATTATAAGCCCAATTTGTCAATAATTTTGGTCAATACGATAGTGCACCGGCAAGATCTTATACTAAATAGGCAAATCCTCTCATAAAAGAGTGAGATGAAATAATAGAATTCCCTGCTCTCTTAAAAATGGTTCAGAGTTTGAGTTCAGCATCTTTAAAAATTTAGGAGGAAACACTTTCTCTCTTAATAGACAATAAAAATATGCAACTTCTCGTATTACCCTATTGGCATCAAATATTATTATGAAAATTAACAATAATTCTCACTTAATAATCTTGTATCAAACAAAAGTTTGCAGATTGTCTGTAAAACTAAAGAATAAAGAAAAGCAACAAGAAGCTTAGAATCAAAGTTAAACATAGTATCAAAAATGAAAAATATTTGCCACATGAAACATGAGAAAGCTTCTTGTCTAATTCTGCAAGTATGTTTGAACAATGTCTAGCATTCTGTGCAAGTGTACCCACAAGTTACATCTCTCTGCAATAGCTATGAGGAAGAAGAAACCAAAATATTCTCTTCCATTCATCTCTTTAAATCACAAATTTAGAGAGAAGATTTATCAAAGCCATATATTTGGAACATAAACAGATATTAATAATTGCTTGTGAAATTTGCATATCATCAAACACTTTCTTCCCTTTTGCCATGGCGAGATTGCAACTTCCTGTAAATGTTCAACTGGGATACAATCATCAGAAACATTTATCAAATTCTTCTTCTTCTTCATCTTCGCGAAGCTTGTTCATTTCAAATTCACAGAAACCTGAATATCCCATCTTACTATCCTCTCCAGGAAATAAGGTACATATTTGGAATTTATCATACGCATATTTTAAATTTAACTTTTTGGGTTAGTGTGATGAGTGCTTGAGAATTCATTGATGGCAGAGTGTTGCAGCCATTGTATTTGGAGATGGATCAGAGTCAAGGTTATATCCATTGACAAAGAAAATATCAGAAGGAGCAATTCCCATAGCTGCAAACTACAGACTTATTGATGCAGTTGTCAGCAACTGCATTAACAGTAATATAAACAAGATATATGCATTCACACAATTCAATTCTACTTCTCTCAATTCTCATCTCTCCAAAGCATACAATGGAATTGGCCTTGGAAAAGAAGGTTTCCTCGAAGTTATTGCAGCTTATCAGAGTCCTGAACACCAAGGCTGGTTTCAGGTCTAATAACCCATATCTACTTCATCAAATATAGTTTAACAAATTCTTAGTATTTAAAGAACTGTTGCAATATTAATAGTATGGCAACAAATTAGCAACATTTTCAAATTCTTGCTGCAACAACAACTTGCTGAAACTTTTGCAATAACTTGCAGCAGCAGAAGCAGATGAAATGAATGTCAATGCACTGCTACTCTAGACAAGTGTTTTTAATCCTTAATTTACAGCTTTTACATGATTGTTTTTCCTCATAGGGAACTGCTGATGCTATGAGAAGATGCCTGTGGGTGCTAGAAGAGAACCCGATGACCGAGTTTTTAGTACTTCCGGGGCACCATCTCTACAAAATGGACTACCAGAAACTAATAGAAGCTCACAGGAATAGCCAGGCTGATATAACCATTGCAGCTCTGAATTGTATCAGAGATCCTGACCCAGGTTTTGGATTTCTCAAAGTGAATTTGCAGAATGAAGTAATGGAGTTTAGTTTAAGGACAGAGAGGGAGCCAATGATTGTTACTTCAGTAAGTTGAATTTAATTAGCAGATAATTATAGAGAATTCAGCACAGCTATAAATCTAAAAATTCTTCTTTGAAATTACAGGTAAAAAGTCCCAGGGAATTTAAGGATTGTGGTTACAGCAAGTACTCAAGTATGGGGATCTACCTTGTTAATAAGGACATTATGACAAAGCTTCTAGAAAACTATTTTCCCCAGGCAAAAGATTTTGGGACTGAAGTGATTCCTGGTGCAATTTCCTCCGGAATGAAGGTCAGAATCTCAATATCATTTATCAGACTCTTTTCTTTTGTCCAAAGTTTAAGCCTGTTACCTATGTTATTCGCACTTTTCAAAATGATGATGTACCCGTGTCCTATTACTACCATTTTCTTTCTTTTTTTTTCCCCTCAAGTAATTTAATGCATAAAAAATGAAAAACATAATTCTTTTGTGGAAAAAAAAAATAAATTAAACAGGTTCAAGCATATGGGTTTGAGGGATATTGGGAAGATTTGAGGAGCATTGGAGCATTTTATGAAGCAAACATGGAATGCATAAAGAGAACAAAGATGGGGTACAAGTCAGTAATTTTAATACCAGGAAGGGTGAAAGTATAATACCAATGAAATATTCTTTTAGTGGTAAATATGTTTAATCATTGTTTGACTTTTTTTACAGTAAGTTTAACTCCATAATTAAACTTGTTTTACCAGTTTCTATGATAGAGATTGTCCTTTGTACACCATGCCAAGATATCTGCCTCCAACTACTATAACTGAAGCAGTCATCACGGATAGTGTAATTGGAGATGGCTGTGTCCTTAATGTAAGAATTGAATCTTATCACTGCTGTTTTTTTTAGGCAAAAGACATATCCAGCTATCTATATTTGTCTACTTTCATCATTTTGCCCCCTTAATCGATTTTTATCCAAGTTGTCATTTATATTTTGTTTTCGGTTCATTTTGCCCCTTGAATATTTAAATTTTCATCACAATATGTCCCTAGTCATACCAAAGAATAAACATGTATTTAAAGTGCCAATGAATTTTTCCAACATGTCATATCATCATATGGTAGCCTTGTTTGTCGCATTTATGAAATATTAAGTGGCAAGGTAGATCAAAAACAAAATATACGAGGCAATTTGGACAAAAAACGGATCAAAGAGGCAAAACGATAAAAATAAACAAATACAAGTGGCCTAATATATCTTATGCCTATTTTTTAATAATTTTTTAATCTTGCTCTGGCTTCCTGGAAATATGTTTTTGATGTTTCTAAGAATAGAGGTGCAAGATCAAAGGAACTGTCGTTGGCATGAGGGCAAGAATTGGAGATAGGGCTATAATTGAAGATTCTGTGATCATGGGTTCTGATATTTATCAAGTAAGACCAATTGTTATAATTATATTATAATTTCGGAGGTGTTTGGTTCATAAAAAAAAAAAAGGTAGGAATGGGAATGATAAAATCTCATTGTTAATGTTTGGTTAGAAAAAAAAAATTAATGGGAATGGGAATGAAATTCTCCATCAATAGGAATCATCTATTCCCCTCTCCCCCTAGAGAATGAAAATTTCATTCCCATAAAAATCAAGTATAATTAACTAAATATAAATTATAATCATTTTTTTAATTTTTCAATCTACTCTTAATTAATGTTAAAAGACATTATAAAAAATATATATAATTTTAATAATATTATTTTTTAATAATGATAAAATTAAAAAGTGTAGTTATTTTAAATAAATAGAATTTATATATAATTTAAGTTCAAATAATTTGAGAATCTCTTCTATATTATTTTATAAAAATTATATTATCTTATTGTTGATCAACAAATTACATTTCAAAATAAATGTATTTATATAAATATTATAATTTAACCAAATATGTACGAGTTGAATTTTATTCTCATTCTCTAATAAAAATGAATCAAACAACATACTAAAATCAATCACTTTCATTCTTATTCCCCTTCATTCCAATTCTCATTCTCATTTCCATTCCCACCCTTGAACCAAACGGTTCCTAAGAAGAAAGCATATTTTTGTTCTATGAATTTTTAAAATTTATGCAATTAAGTTATTTTATTGAAAATTAGTTTAAATAACTCCCTTAGTTATCAATTTTGTTCAATTGACTCTCTTAACTATTAATTTTAAACTAATTTAGTCCCTATCTATGAAATATTTAGTATTTAAGGGTTAATTTCATCTATGGTCGCTTAATTTTGATATTATTGCAGCAAAGTCACATAATTTTTTTTTTCTATAAAAGTCACTTAACTATAGGTTAGTTTCAGTAAAATCACTTCTAATAATTTTTCAACAGTTAACAACCAGAAAAGTCCTGCTAGCATTCCGGTTGGTACATGAAACACGTCATGTAGCTGTACAAGTCAAATAAAACGTATTGTACAGGTCAAATAGAGCTCTATTATCCCAATTAGCAACATTTTTAATTTATAATATTGACGTGGATTCTGAGTTTTAAGTATACATGATGCTCTATCTGATCTGTACAGTGATGTAGCGTGTCTCATGCACCATTTGGGATGCTAGCATGACCTTTTCGGTTGTTGATTGTTGAAAATTGCCGAAAATTACTTTAACTGAAACTAAACCATAGTTAGGTACTTTTATGAGAAAAAATTATGTAACTTTACTACAATAATACCAAAGTTAAGTGACCATAGATGAAATTAAGCCTAGTATTAAACTAATGATAGTTAGGGAGCTAATTGAATAAATTTTAGTTTACCTCTATTTATGAAATAATTAGCATCTTATCAATAATAGTTAATTGAATGACTTTTCGATCTAAAGAAATTAATTTAATTAAGGGACTCAATTGAATAATTCATGAAATTCAAGGACCAAAACGTACTTTATTATTATTATTATTGTATAAAATAGCAGAGCTGGTAACAAAATTGTGTATGCATAATGTATAAAAGGACAATATTCAAAAGAGTGGGATGGATGAGAAGGGCATACACATTCAAATAGGAATTGGAGATGATACTCATATAAAGAAAGCAGTAATAGACAAGAACGCAAGAATTGGCAGAAATGTAATGGTAAGTGCTATCTTCAGCAATATAATTTCATTAAAAAAGAAATTCTCATATTAAATTCAAAATTTTCTTAAGTTGATTTTGAAAGGAGATTTTATGTGGATTTGGCAATTTGCTCACCTCGAAAAAATAAGAATTGGCACTATCACTTTTGAGAATTGGAAAAGGTCATGAGTTCAAGTCTTTTTGTCACTATCCGCCAATATCTATGGAAGTTTAACACCTTCATAATTAGTGCAAGGGGATGACTACCTCTATTGTGTAACTCATAGAACACTAGTCCTTCTAATTAAAAAAAATGACTAGAAAAATTTGCTAATGTTTCTCTAATCAATTATAATGAGATTCAAATGAAGAGTTAATATCTTTTTTTCTTAATAACATTAAAATCACTGATTGCTGCATGCAGATTATTAATAAGGACAATGTGGAAGAAAGCAATAGGGAAGCCAATGGCTACATAATTAGTGAAGGAATAGTGGTTATACTGCAGGGTGCAGTAATCCCAGATGGCAGCATTTTATGATATTAAACTTGCTCATTGTTTGTCTTATTCATTCTTTTCTAATCAAAGCACAAATAAAAAAGTTGTCATTTCAGGGTCAAAATGTACATATACATCTAGCAGTTGATAAGCCTGGAAATGTCTTCGAAGAGTATACTTAAACAATCAAATTCTATTTGTTCAATGATTTTGATTTATGTACATTTTCACATTTCTTTTGAATGAAAAATAATTTCTTTCTACTACTATTTTTCTTTTTACAATATTCCTTTACCTTTTTGCTTTCTAATTTATCTGTAAGACTGCAATTGATACTTATGTTTATCAAGGCAATAGCTTTAATCAATCATTACCCAGTAATTTAGCTGAATACACCAAATTTTATAATGAATCACTCAATAATTCTTAAACCCTATTGATTAATTAGTTCACAAACAGAGAGAAATTTTAAAAAAAAAATGTGAAAGAGGGAAATCAATAAGAAGAAGAAGAGTAAATTCACAAGAAACCCAATTGAGAAAGAGAGAAATGAAATAATGCATTTTAATATTAAAATCAAGCAAAACACAACTGCAAAATCAAGTAGGCAAGCATGGAGGAAGAAGAAGAAAGCAAACCATAAAAATTCCGAAAACGGCAACTTTAGCTCCAGCTCTTCAGCCTTCTTCTCCTACACCTCAGCCTTTTTCTGTTCAACTTCTCAATCCACCACTCCTACGCTTGTTTCTGCTCTGCCCCCTCACAGATCCCGACTTCTACTCCTCCACCTACACCGATTTCTGCTCCCTCAGTGGCACCAACCAGATATGCCATGACTTGCATAGTTGGAGAAAATATTCAAGGCTGGATTTTCACTAGACTCTCCTCCATCTCAGACCCTTCTTCTCCATCTCCCTCAGATTCCACTATCCTCCACCAAACACCAGTGGGAGGTTCAAGATATTCCCCAACTCTTTGAACTCGACCCAAGCTTCATGGTTCACCAAGGATTGAGGAGAGGCGTCATGTTTGAAGATGGTTAGGAATTAGGATTAAAGTGATTTCGGAATTTCTTAAGGTTATTACTAAATTACTAATAACCGCTTAGCAAATTCCAGAAACAAAATTTAAAAAAATTAACAGCTCCCATTTGATACTATATCAATTTTAGATATTGATTTTTTTTATATTTAAAATATTTTTATATAAATTTTCTAAATTTTTATATACATTATAATTTAAAATTTCTATTTCCTATGTAATTACAAGACAAGACTAGTTGAATGTGTTGTCTGGCTCGGATTATAAAATCTGTAAAACTAAGTGGTCTATTCAGATTTAGAGAGTTGTATAAAAGCTTAGAGGTGCTCTTAATTGTGAATGCTCGGATCGCAAAACTGTAGTCAAGGTCATCTATCAACAGTGCCCCTTTGTTAAAGTATTCAATGTATTCTATCAACGTCTTTTCCTTCTTTTAGTAAACTTTTTGTAGGTTTGTTGACACTTTGTGAATGTGCATGCTGGTGATGAATCGTGTGTTGAAGAGTTGTCAACGGCTCAAATAAGTGTATGTTGTTAGGCTTGAGGCTTTGATTCCATTATTGGGCCAAACTTAACAATATAGTGGAAAAGACCTTGTAAAATATTGAATCCTGCTTCGTGTACAAGGTCATGGTTGTGCAAAACTAGGAAACATGACTTCGAAATTCGCTAGAATTATCATATGTAGGTAGGCGCGACAACCTTATACTTGGAAAAGAATCATGCACTATATCATCGGCTAATGGTAAGGTGTTCCTAAGACTATAATTGAAATTTTCAGACTGTAAGTGGAGCTCCTTCATAAGACTTTTTCACCGTCTAATACAAGTCAGCCTTTGTAATAAGCATTTCTTAGATGACTGGGGGGAGTTTGGTTGGTAGGGGTGTTGGCGAAGGATCTGTCTCGTGTGGAGGTGGAAACCTCCTCGTGGTCATCTTAATGATGTTGGGAAAGAATTGGTGTGTTGACTTTTGAGTGTGACTGTGTCCGCTTTCATATCATTAATAGTGACTATAAGCTGTTGCAGTAGGCAAAAAATGTCTAAGGTAGGATTAAGCTCAACTTCGGTGGCGGGGTGTCCTCAGCCATTGCGAGAACTCACCGTACTAATGATAACTTCTTACTTTCCTAGCTTTGTGCTCCTGCAAGGCTAAAAGAAGATGACTGATCGGAATGCTCCAGTGCAACCACTCCAATGCTTAAGTAAGAGGAATGAAATATATGTGAAAATATAGTTAGAAAAATATTTTGTTAACTTGTCCCATGAGCATGTCATCTAGGGTTTTTATAATTTTCTCCTCTTTTTTGTGTCTTGTAATTTCTTGGCATAATATGGCTTAAGCTGATTTTGTCAAAGCATGATTGTTAGCTTATTATTTACGCAAATAATCTCGTGTCGTGCTTGAGCCACATGCTCATTTAAGCTGGTTTTGTCAGAACTTGATTGTTAGCTTACTATTTACGCAAATAATCTCGTCCCGTGCTTGAGCCATATGCTCATTTAATGTTCATTACCTTTATTTTATGTACTGCAGTTGTATAGTACTTTTTTTGTCTTTATATGGATCTATAGGTCTCAAGTTATCAAAATCATCAATGTATTTACATAAAAATCTTGATTTTCATAATATGGAATCGTGAGATCAGAACATTCTAAATATAAGCATATTTCTGTATTGGAATCATAACATCTATGTAATGGAATTAGTAAATTTGTTTTTCTAGTTATTCCAATACTTATTAACTCGGATGATATTTTTATGAAAAAAAAAAAAAGAAATAACGTTATTTTATTTATTTATTTATTTTGAAGAAAGGATAAATCGCATTAAACTGAAGGAGTAATTATTGTTAAAAAAAAAAACTCAAGGAGTAATTACATATAGGTAAGATGTCTAACAAAGTGGAACCGCTTGCCAAGACATAGAGTCAGGGCTTTAGCTGGACTAATTGCACGAAAAGAAATCAATTTTTATCATTTTATTATAAATTAATACTAATTTTTAAATTAATATAAATTGATTCAATATTAAAATTTGATACTAAAATTAAAATTCTAATAAAAAAATGATATAATATGTTGTATGTTAACCGCTAATGTGATATACGAATGTGGTACGCTGATATACTGTATTTAATTAAAATTTTAATTTTATACCCAATTATAGTATTTTTAAAAAATTTTATATCAATTTGTAGTTTGGTACAAAATTGTGAAATCACCTAGATGAATGGAAATAGAAGGAAATAGGGTCCATGTGGGCTTCATACCAACACTGCACAGCGAAAGGGCAATCCAAAAAAAGGCGAAATCTGCGTCCTCCGTAATCTCCGCGCAAAGCGCAGGAATTAACCACCGACAAAGCCTTGCCAAAGAGCCTATAAAAAGAGAGCGTTATTAGTTTTCTGTTAAAATTAAAATTATTATATTAGAAGAGGAATTGTCACTGCTATTTGGCCACGGAAAACGACGTCGCATAACCATCTCCAAGAAGCTCTTATCCAGTTTGCAGATATAGCCTTCATCCCTCAGAGTCTCGCACTTGCTTCCCACTACTGAGATAAGTTGCGTAAACAGTTGCATATTGAACATTTGAAGGAGCGTCTCTTCTCCATTAGTGAGTTTCTTTTATGGGTTTGTTCTGTTTTTTTTTTTCAAAGAAAAATTAATGATGGCTATTTGTGGCCATTAATAGAATTAAATTCTCATTGAGCAGCTGCTTTTCAGAATTTGTTTATCCTTGTAACTATTTTCATCAAACATAGAGCAGAGAGAGCATAATGGAAGGCTTATTAAACCCTTTTACTAACCAAACCCTTTTAAAACCCTTCATTTCCAATCCAAAAGCACTTCATAATCTTCCATTAATGCAATTAAGATCTGGGTTTCTTCATGGAAATCTCAAATTGGGTTTTCAATCAATAAAATGCGCAAACTTGGGTAAAGATGGTGTTGTTAGTGCTAAAAGTGCTGGTAGTGATTATAAGGAACTGGATGACTGGGAAGTGGAGTTTCTTGGAGAGATTGACCCCTTGGGTTTTCAAGCACCCAAGAAGAGGAAAAAACAACAAAAATCAAAATTGCTTGAGGAAACTGATGGGATGGATTGGTGTTTGAGGGCGAGGAAGGTTGCTCTCAAATCAATTGAGGCGAGGGGATTGAGTCAGAAGATGGAAGATTTAATTGATGTAAAGAAAAAGAAGAAAAAGAACAAGAAAAAATTGGTGAGTAAGAGCAGGATTAATAAGAAAAATAGGGACTTAGATGAGGATTCTGATTTTATTTTGGAGGATGATAATGAGTCTGAAGATGCCATAAACATGCTTGACAATGATACCAGTGACCATAGAAGGACTGTGAGTTTGATGGCAGGTGGCATTTTTGAAGAAAAGAGGGAAAAGACCATGGAAAGTTTTGTTCAGAGGCTTTCACAATTCTCAGGACCTTCAGATCGTAGGAAAGAGGTTAATTTGAACAGAGCAATTGTGGAAGCACAAACTGCCGAGGAAGTTTTGGAGGTTACTGCTGAGGTGATTATGGCTGTTGGAAAAGGGTTAAGCCCTTCACCACTTTCCCCCTTGAATATTGCCACTGCCCTTCACCGTATTGCTAAGAACATGGAGAAGGTTTCGATGATGAAAACTCGTAGATTGGCATTTGCACGACAAAAAGAGATGGCTATGTTAGTGGGTATTGCAATGACAGCATTGCCAGAATGCTCAGCTCAAGGTATCTCCAATATTTCGTGGGCATTATCTAAGATAGGTGGGGAGCTACTTTACTTGTCCGAAATGGATAGAGTTGCAGAGGTGGCTTTAACCAAGGTTGGTGAACTTAATTCTCAGAATGTTGCTAATATTGCTGGTTCTTTTGCTTCAATGCAGCACTCTGCCTCTGGTCTCTTTTCAGCATTGTCAAAAAGAGCATCTGATATAATTCGCACCTTCAGAGAACAGGAGCTTGCTCAGGTATTGTGGGCTTTTGCTTCTCTATATGAACCAGCCGATCCTTTATTCGAGTCCTTGGACATTGTTTTCAAGGACGCAAACCTGTTTGAATGCTGCTTAAAAGCAGAAGCATTAAACTACAGTGAAGAGTATAGCAGGGATGGCAATGGAGATCTTGATGCAGAGGGAGTTTCTGGCCCTCCAGTACTTAGATTTAATAGAGACCAGCTTGGTAATATAGCTTGGTCATATGCTGTTCTTGGACAACTAAACCGGACTTTCTTTTCTAATGTCTGGAGGACCCTGAGTTATTTTGAAGAGCAAAGGATTTCAGAGCAGTATAGAGAGGATATCATGTTTGCCTCTCAGGCGCATCTTGTAAATCAATGTCTGAAGATTGAGTACCCACATCTTCAGTTGGCTCTCGGAGGTGATCTAGAGGAAAAAATTGCTCGTGCTGGGAAAACTAAAAGGTTTAATGAAAAAATGACCTCATCATTCCAGAAGGAAGTTGCTCGACTTCTTGTCAGCACTGGCCATGATTGGGTCAGAGAGTATGTGGTGGATGGTTACAGTCTGGATGCTGTTATAGTTGATAAAAAGATTGCTTTGGAGATTGATGGACCAACTCATTTCTCAAGAAATACTGGTTGGTACCATTATTTGTTTGTATGATAGCATCTCCTGTTTGCTGATGTCTAATTCAGGCACATAATAATTTTTGCTAACTAGCTTTTAGCTTTCAATTTAATATTTCTATATTTTCCCATCATCTGCAGGAGTGCCCTTGGGGCATACCATGCTAAAACGGTGGTACATTTCTGCTGTTGGTTGGAAGGTGGTGTCATTGTCTCATCAAGAGGTAAGTTCCCATTCGCATATTCATGTGCTCAAATTTGCATGTATTTATATCTGTGTTGAACATTATGTTGATTAGTCTGCTGAGATGAATGCACACTGCCACACATATAAATGCTGGTAAACTGTTTTAAGAAGGATAACATTATATTCACTAAATCATGTTGTTGGGTGTTCTCCTTTCAAGTTTCTTTCTGAAACTTGATTACATTTGTCTCTAGTTAAAAACTGTAAGCAAAAACTCAAGTAAATGGCAGACTGGCAAGGAATTTTATGTTTCCTTACCAGGGAAAGGTTTGCAGCAGCATGCTTTCTTCAGTGGGAAATTTCGAAGTTCCTTCTGAAGTTTTGAATTTTCCTGGTGATCTTGCTTCTGATGAAGAAAATTTAGTCTGCTCCCAATGCCTAAAGCATGTGCACATGCACGCACAGGCATAAAGAGAATCTCGTAGAGTTTTTCTCATTCTACTTTTTAAATAATATAAATAAATCAATATTTATATTATTTAAATTTAAATTATTATTATTTAATTTTCTATTATTATATAATAGTCATATTGAAGTGCCTTGGAGTGAGGTTGAAATAAAACTATTTTGCATTCTTGTATTACATCTTTCATTTTCTCCATTATGATCTACTGAATATGCAATTAATTTTGAGCTTGGATCATGATTGTCATGTTTGAGCACATGCATTTGAGTGTGAGATCTCATGTCTCCCGGACCCATATAAATCCTTCATATCAAAATATGAGAAAATTTCACCTTGCTTCTCTGGAGCTCTGGTTTTTAGTTTTTACATGTTCATTAAGATATCTTCTTCATATTTGTTACATGCATCAGTAGAATTTCTCATCTGTATTAAACAATTTCATCCTAAAAATCTGATAATGTAACAATTTTTCAGTTACAAAATTTTGGGTTGCCCTCTGTGTAAGCTTTTCTGCCCCCATAGATTAGTTATTGAAGTGTCCATATCTATCAGACTACCACAATGCTTTTATTGCTGAGGTAACTGATGAAATGCCGCTTCAGATTGTTGTACGCCATTTAATTCTAGTGCAGTGCTTTTAATAATATGACATATTGTTGAGAACACTGAAAAAGCTCACCTTTACTAAACTGCAATGTGCCCATGAATGGTGAACTATTTTTTGCACCAAATAGCATGATTCAGACCTAATTAAAATATGTTTACCAGTTATAAAATGCGGCAACCCTCTAATCTTGTGATTGGTCCAAGTGGCATAACCAATCTCCCGTTTCCTTGGCATGTTAAACCATGATCCATGCCTTGGCTCGCATCATATAAGCTGATAACCTTTTTTTTTTTGCCTTCTAGTGGGAAGAACTTGAAGGAGGTTTTGAGCAGCTAGAATACCTAAGAGAGCTTCTCAAAGATCATCTAGATGATAGCAACATCGGTGTTTGATGAAGAGAGAGATGGAAACAATGGAACAGAGAATGAGCTGGAGAAATTTGGTAAGACATGTGAAAACAGGGGAATTTACGTTTTGATTGATTAATATGTATCATTCTTGTAATATAATCACTATCATTCAAATGTATGATCAATTCCACCTACTGATTAAAGTTTTTGAGTTTGATTTTTTAGAAACACTAATATTTGTGCAAATGAAAATTCCAAGTTCTTAGAGCATTCACAAATATTATTCATTTGCACTAATATAAAATGCACACAATCAAAAAAGGTTAAATCTTAAAAAACTCATGTCTATAAGTAGATTATCAAACTCCCGGAAGCAGTCCAAGTTCTTAGAGCGTTCCGAACAACGCCACTATTTCCCTTCTTACTTAGAGCATTTCTAATAATACTCTTTATTTTACTTTTTTTTTTATATTATAAAAAATTCACTTTCTATTTTAATTTGTTTTGAAAATTGTGTGCATTTTAACAAAATTTCTTATCACACTCCTTATTTTAATTTTTTTTATTGATAAAACTATCTAAAAAAGAAGAGAAAGAGTAAAAGATAAAATAAAAAAAAGGAAAGAGAAAAAAAAAAAACAAAAGAGATGAAAAATAAATAATAAAATATTGCTTAGGAGTGTGATAGAGAATATGTTAGCTCTATGGATCCTGCAGCAGAGATATATGTGGCGCGTATATTTAGGAAAAAAGGCTGCTCACGTGGCAAGAATATGCAAGAGGCAGAGCAGCAATTGGTTTAGTAGAGTTGGTTATAAAGAGCAGAGGGGAGGCGGCCGAGACATATGGAAAATATTGTCATTTTGTGATCTCTGAGCTTTTTGCTTAGAGAGGGGAAGTTTTTCATCCTTGGCTGCCTAGTGCAGATTTCTTGTTAATTTAGTTCTTATTTTGTTCTTGAACTTTGGAGAAGATGTTTATTGAATAGAAATAATACTTATATTGTAACACTCATTACCCTACTTTATATTAGTAAAGTAAACGGGCAATGCCGATTCGTATGTGTTTATCCTATTACCATATGAAAACCATAATATTTTTTTTTTAAATTCTCTCATGCATCCGATTTAGAATTTTACAAGTTTCGAAATTCATGATCCATATCTTTGTTTATATATATACAAAAATATTATATGCAGATATCCGCTTTACATACCCTACTACAGACTATATGGAAATAAAAATTTAATTTTATATTACAAAGATTTCTCCAAAAATATACCAAAATAAAATTTGAGGCTTTAGCTACAATTGAATGAATTTCTACCTTCTTCTGACAGCTAACTAATTTCTTAAAATCTTCCGAATCTACGCGAAGGAAATTCAGCTGCACTAAGCTACTGGTTTAGTGGTGCTTCATTGGATAAAAATCATACATATGATGCATTTATAAATTTTATACATGCCACAACATAGTATCAATATCACAAACAATATTTCACATATATTCACAAATTAAATATGCCATGTAATTTAACTTATAAAAAATGCAATACCATTTTTTCATTATCTTTATGCATACCATTTTGTTTTATTTTTCCTTATTAATTTTAGCCAAGCCTCTATTACATGTGTTTGAACTTATTAATAGGAATAAAAGATTGTCATTCCCAGCTTTTTTTATTCGTTGTCATCACCGACTTTTATTTATTTGTTATTACCGGTCTTTTATAAGTATTACCATTACCGACATTTTTCAGTATTTCCACTTCCAGCTTTTTCTTATTTTTGTAGCACATGTTTCTTTTCCCCTTTATTGGCATGTCAGACTATCATCTATTCTAATTCAAGACTATGTATTTTCGGGCTTCAATGTTTTTAATATTATTTCCAGATAATTGAAATTATATATATATATATATATATATATACACACACGTATGAATGTGAGATGCCCATATGTACAATTAAATATCAAAATAGCCAACATCATTCTATGCAAAACATACCACATGAAAAACGTCACTACACAAATTTGCATATAAATGGCAGATTCCGGCCCTTGATTTATGACCCAATTTTGTCTCAATTCCACTTGGATTCGGACCTTATGGTCTTCTAGGAACTTTTTTCTTATTGTCTTAGCTTTAAAATGCAGCAAAATTCACTTCAATTTGAGTTTTCTACTAAAATTTAGGGTCAAATACCGAACAGTGTTCCAACACTTTTACCCAGCATTTTCATGGAACTCTTATGACTAAGCTTTTATGACCGACTTTTGACCTAGATTAAAGCTGAATTTCAATTCATGACCTTCATAACATTTTTATATCTATGTCTTAGCTATCATTTCCAATTGATTTCAGGACAATCCAACCTATATGGACTAAGTTATGGTCAATTTAATCAGGATTGTGTCAATGCAAGTGCAATAGAGCACTTGTAGGATTCATTGTAAATTAATTATTTCCATGACCTAGTTCATTCATGTCACACCCAAAGGTTCCAGATCACATTACCATGCATAAAACTCAATATTTCACAATAATTTACCACAAAATTATATTGACAACCATTTTTCACACAAGACATTTTCCAAGTCACATGCAAAGCATATATTTCATACACATTCACAATTATATTGGCAACTATTTTTCACACAAGGCATTTTCCAAGTCATATGCAAAGCATATATTTCATACACATTCACAATTTATGGCATGCAAGATTTTTATCTAAGAAGCACTTACCAAATCAGCCTCTAGTCCTCTTCTTTGCCTTCCTTTCCTCTTCTTGTTAGCCTTTGTTTATCTCTTGGTAGCTACTTACCTAGCTTTAACAAAAGAAAATAATATGTCACTAAATGACACATTCATTCAAAGTTTATGCATGAACATTAAACAATGATCATAATACTCCTCTACCCTTTTCTATGACTTCATTTCTTCCTCTCTTTAATTTATTTAAGTTCATATTAACCTAATGTCATTCCCTCCATTTAGGACAACCAAAATAGCCTCATCCATTCCAAGTCTTTTTCCATAATATTCAACATCAACTAGTCATATACCCAATATCAACACTTATAATCATCCTCCATCACATATTCCCTTCATAGGGCAACCCTTTCCTCACCATTTTAGGTTATGTTTCATTAGTTTTCGAGTCACAAAACCAACCTCCATCGTCATCTAAACTAAATTCTAACACAATTCAACTCAATCTTGCATTTTTTTCCTCTTCTAACACAATATCAACACAAGTTCACAACTTCAAGCAAAACCCTAATCTAACACTTCCAACCATACCAATTAACCACAAGGAGTTCAAATACATGTAATAAGGTTGGATTTGAGAAGAAGTTTGTGTTCTTCTAGTGGTGGCCGAAATCACCTCTCTAAATTCCTTCCTCTTTCTCTTCTTTTCTTCTTCCTTTCTATCACTCTTTTATGGTGGATGTACCTTGATTCTTTGTTCTCTCTCACTTAAACTCTTTCTTTCATTCTCTTTTTGGTAGCTTGAAGGAGTAAAAATGGAGGTTTAAAGAGGGTGAGTGGCTGGCCATATAGGGAGAAGAAGAAAGAATATGGTGGCTTGGTTGGATATGTGAAAAATAGCTACCAACTTTACTTTTATAGTCTAATTAGAGAGAAGTAGGTTCCACACTTAACTTAATCTCTTCTCTTATTGATCGATTAACTTAATTAATCATAATTATATTTTAATTATGGAAAATTCTAATTCCACCACCACACAATTTTTTATTCTCACACATTTTATCCAAACAATTACAATAATATCGATTTTGTTCGTAAGGTAAATTTTTTTTTTCTAGTTCTTGAACTGAACTTTTTAATTCCCAAAAAATAATACTCCTACTTATTTTCTCTTATTATATGATAATTTTTCATGGGTCCAAATTTAGACTCTGACCAAACCGACATGCCCGCTTTTAGCCACATGCGATTGGGGCCTAAATCGTTAGATATTACATATATTGTATTGCTTGAGTTACATTTGTTGCGTTATTTTATTCTATTATGAGTTTACTGTTGTAGAACTTATCATTGGTCTGATCTGCTGGATTTAATGGGGAAGAATGATGCCATGGAATCCTAGAATGCTGCCAAACTCGATACATAAGAGAAACAACTTACTACCCTTACTAGTTAGTTCAACAATCTCTTTAGGGAATTCAAAGCTCTCTTTAGGGATTTCAAAGCTTTAACCTAGCAAGTAACAACAGTTCAGGAGAATCAAGAAATGGTTCAAGCTATAGTCCTTCAGTATATAAAGCGGGCAAAAAAACAACCAATGACATCTCAGGAACCCGGTATAGAGGAAATTTCATCTAGCTCACCCGGCATTATCAACCAGTCAGTGTGAAGCCCCCCTATTCAACCTGAACGATACCCACCTCCTCATCCACCATCGTTCAGTTACCCACCACTACCACTAGGTTTTGAGCAATGGGTGCATCTTAGAGATAACGTGGTGATGACAAAAAAGGTTAAACTACCTTCATTTTTCAGAATGGATGACAAAGGTTGGTTAATTCATATCAAAACCTTCCAAATTCATGGAACTCTTGAGCAATATAAGGTCCTACTGGCTCATAGCTCAGTTCAAACAAGAATTTCTGAACAAGTTTGGAGGAATTTCAAATCGGAACCCTTATGAACTTTTGACAGCTTTAAGATAAAAAGTACAATTTAAGAATATGTTGATGAGTTCAAACCCATAGCTTCTATGGTACCAAGGGAAGCTGAGGCCCTATATGTTGGCTACTTTATGAATAGGTTAAAAGAAGACATTAAGAACTAGGTGAGACTTTAGGAACTTGAAACAAGACTTCAAGCTATTAACATAGCAAGGAATGTGGAGATTGCAATCAGCAAAAAGGGAGGAATAGGATGGAACACGAATGGTAAGGTAGAAGGAGATATTAATGAGATAGGCTATAGGTTGGGCTTGGGTCACTTAAAATCAACTAATGTTGGAGCCCGGTTCACTAAATCTGAAACCATTTCAGATGCAAGGCCATTTGTACAAACCACCAAGCTCGATTACAACAAAGACAGCCAGCCCAACTTCTTAAATATAGAATCCCATCATGCTCCATACCCAAATCATCTCTCAACAGCGACTTCAAATCGTAATCTGTACAAAATGGGCAGTCGCCATCTAACCCGTGACGAACTTAAAGAGAGATGCCAAAAAGGCCAATGTTTTAAATATGGCCAGTTATATTCATCATAACACCGCTGCTCTGAGGGACAGTTTCGCCTAATTGTGTTAAGCAATGATGAGGATGTGGATGAAACCGGTGAAATAGTTGGTAAGAGTCTTGAAGAGAAAGAAATTGGCATTTTGGGGGAAGGAGAATGCCAAATCCTTGACCTAGCAGGTCTGTCTTCTTTATCCATATCACAATCAAAGACTCTCAAGTTACTAGGTGAGTTAAAGGCTATTCTTATAGAAATTTTAATTGATAGTAGGGAATCCCATAATTTTATCTCTAGCACTTTGGTCATTGCTTTGGGTATTGGTACAGAATAAATTAACGGTATCATGATTAAACTTAGGGACGGGCATAAGGTTCGGGTAAGGGACAAGTACGATGAGTTACAGATTCACCCAGTTCACCTTGGAATATGAGCTATGTTAGTATTTATATTACCTGATTTTACAAAACCTTCTGAGGTAGAGTGTGAAGCATTCGGGGGGGAGGGGAATAGGAGCTATGTTAATGCAAAATAAGCATCCCATAGCTTATTTTAGCAAGGCCTTATCAAACCGGAATCTTACCAAATTAGCTTATGAGTGAGAAATGATGGCTTTAGCCCTAGTTGTCCAGCATTGGAGACCTTACTTGTTGGGTCATTCATTAACAGTATTCACTAATAAAAAAAGTGTGCGACATCTCCTTCAACAAAGAATCACGACACCAAATCAACAAATTGGGTGGCAAAATTACTGGAATACAATTTTGAGATTTGCTACAAGCCTGGTAAGGAAAATTTAGCAGCAGATGCTTTATCAAGAAGGGCTGAGGGTGAATTTAATGCTTTAGTATCTATACCAACCTGGGAAGAAAGGCATAAACTATTGGGGGAAGCAAGAAAAGACTTCTTATTGCAGCAAGTCAGGGTTGGTTTACTTTCTAATCCACAATCTCAGCCTGGATATACTTACAGAATTGGGTGTTAAATTATAAAGATTGGCTGGTTATTTCTTCAAATTCATCTTTGATTCCTAAGCTATTGAGGGAATTCCATTGCACTAATAATGGATGCCACTCGGATTACTATATAACATGCAGAATACTAGCAACTAATCTTTATTAGATTGATATGAGTTCCACAGTGTAGAATTTTGTTAAAGAATATCAAGTTTGTCAGTGAAGGAAATCAAGCACTTTAGCACCAAGTGGATTACTCCAGCCCTTGGCTATTTCATAAGTCATTTGGGAACAAATTTCAATGGATTTCATCTATAGACTACCAAAATCCAAGGGATATGACACTATCTTGGTAATGGTGGATCGATTATCACTTTATCCTATTGAGACATCCATATACAATGAGGAGCATAGCAGAGATCTTTGTCAAAGAGGTTATTCATCTCCATGAAATCCCAAAATCAATTCTCAGAGATAGAGATCCCCTTTTTATGAGCAAGTTTTGCCAGGAAGTTTTTAAAATATAAGGAACTGAATTACTTATGAGTTCCTCTTATCATCTAAAGACAGATGGGCAGATAGAAGTGGTAAATAGGTGTTTAGAGACTTATCTCAGATGTTTTGCCATTGAATAACCTTGACACTAGTCTTAGTGGCTCCCATAGGCTGAATTTTGGTATAATACGAGTTTCCATCATTCCATTGGGACTACACCTTTTGAGGTATTCTATAGAAAGAAACCACCAACAGTGGTGCAATACATACCTAGTGAGGTTAAAGTAGCTCAAGAGCTCCAAAATCGAGATGAAGCATTGAGGCAATTGAAATTCCATCTTAATTGGGCTCAACAACAAATGAACAAGATCGCGGATGCTCATAGGAGGGATGTTAACTTTGAAATGGGTGTATTTGAAGTTGAGGCCTCACCACCAGCATATTGTGGCACAACGCATCAATCAAAAATTAGCCCCATGCTACTATGGCCCTTTCCAAATCCAAGATAAGATAGGTCCTGTGGCATACAAGTTATGCCTTCCCCCTTCTTCAAAAATTCATCCAATATTTCATGTGTCTCTTTTGAAGAGGGTAGTAATCACCCATATTGTTAATGCTGATTTACGACCAGAATTGATTGTTAAAGAAGCTGATCAACCTTGCTATCCAAAGTGCTTGCTCATCATACCATCCGCCAATATGGAGATCCAATCCAACAGCTTTTGATTCAATGGGAAGGTAAATCAGTAGAAGAAGTAATATGGGAGGAAAAGTAGGGCAGTGATAGAGAATAGGTTAACTCTATAGACCTTGCAGTAAAGAATCTGCCCTTACTTCCTAATACAACCCCCTCTATGCGGCATGTATATTCCAGGAGAAAAAACTGCTCATGTGGCAAGAATATGCAAGGGGTAAAGCAACAATTAGTTTAGCAGAGTTGGTTATAAAGAATAGAGGGGAGGCGGCTGTGGGGCATGGAAAATATTGTCATTTTATGATCTTTGAGCTTTTTGCTTAGAGAGGGGAGTTTCTTATCCCTAGGCTGCCTAGTGTAGATTTCTTGTTATTTTAGTTCTTTTTTATTTTGTTCTTGAACTTTGGGGAAGAAGAGGTTTATTGAATAGAAAGAATACTTCTCTTGTATTGTTTGAATTACATTTGCTGCGTTATTTTATTCTATTGTGAGTTTACTATTACAGAACTTATCAGAGCTCTTTGTGGCTCTTAAATATAAGAAGAAAAAATGTAAATTTTGGAGAGTGAGATAAATAAAAAGGAAGATAGAGAAAATTTTGGAAGGCATAAAACCTTTTAAATATAGGTAAGGAAGGAAATATAGAGGATGTTGTAGAGTTGGCAATTTATAATACGACACGAAATGACACGGACTTAAACGAATATGGATTTGAGCTTAATGAATATAGATCATAACCGTGTCAATATGATTAAGATAGAAAAAATAGTGTCCTAAACAAATTTTACTTGCTTAACTTGTTAAAACATGATTAAAAATATATAAAAGATTTAATTATTTTAAAGTCAAACTATATAAAATATGTAAATATATATTATAATATTTTAAATATTTATAATATATTTATATATAATAAATTAAAAATATTTACATAATAGTATTATTATTTTTTTATATATAAATAAATATTGTATAAATATTGTTTTTATAATTATATTAATATTTGTATCTATTCGTGTATAATCGTGTTTCGTATGGTATATGTATACATATATAGACACATTTAGTTGACTATATCTAATCATTTCATGTCATATAATATGTACATAAAACATGGAACGATTAGACACGATATGAAATAAGATACGATACGATTAAATAAGATATGAAATAAAATATGATACAAAATGAGATACGACTTGATTATATACGACACCACACGAATTACCAACTTTAGACTATTGAGATGCTCTTATATTTAGGAATTTTATGTCATCCAGGAACTTCTTTATCTTGATCATTACTTATCTCACTTTTTAAAATTTGCATTCTCTCTCCTCAAATTTAAGAGCAATAAGAGCATTCCCAACAGTTTTCTTATTTCATTTCTTACCTATATTTGGAGAATTTTATGTCTTCTAGCAGTCTCTCTATCTTCCTTCTTACTTATTTCGCTTCTTAAAATTTACATTCTCGCTCCTCAGATTTAAGAGCCATAAAGAGCTTCTAATTAATACTTTATTTTTTTTCTTTGTTTTGTTTTTCTCTCTCTCTGTTTCTCTCTATTTCTTTCTTTCTTTTTTATCTAACTCTCACTCTTTATTTTCTTATATAGATAGTTTTATTAATAAAAAATTAAAATAGGGAATGAGATAAAAAAAATATTGTTGGAGTGCACACAATTTTCAAAATAAACTAAAATAGAGAGTGAATTTTTTATAATATAATAGAGTGGAATATGGAGTATTGTTAGGGATGTTCTGAGGAGCTCTTTAACGATATTTTATTATTTATCTTTTTTTTCTTATCTTTTACTTTCTCTCCTCATTTTTTTATATATAGTTTTATTAATAAAAAATTTAAATAGGAAGTGAATTGGAGTGTACATAATTTTTAAAACAAACTTAAATAGAGAGAATTTTTTTATAATATAATAGAGAGTAAAATATGAAATATTATTGGGGATGCTCTTAATTCTACTCTTTGTTTCTAGTTCAAGTAAAGGAAGCAAAAAGTATATGACACACTCCTTGAACACAAATTATATCGATTCAGAAAAGTTAGAAATCAAAAAAATAACACACAAAAATATGGATAGTATATTCATAAATCATGTGGCAAAAAACGAAAGAGAGAAGGTTGTTTGATGCAAAAGAAAAAAAGAGGGAGATGTGTTAATATGGACTAATAATTGAAACAAGTTGTTTCATTCTTGCCTATTATTAAATTGTTTAATTTAATAGTGTTTATTATGCTATTATGATAAAATATTATATAATTTATGTTTTTTAAATAAAAATAATATTTATTTCCGTTAACTTATTTTTTTTTTTTATCAATTTGTATGATTTTGTTAGTTAATTTTTAAAATTTACCACGTTAGTGAACGATATGATTGGATTCAATCTAATAATAATAATATTATTATTATTATATATATATATTCTAATATCGATATTTTACGTAATACTTTTAAAACCATGAGCACGAGATTATTTATTAGGCTTTAAAAAGGATAAGTCTAGCATGAGATTATTTTATACTATATTTGTTCTGTTTTATCTGTATTGTAATAAAAGATAATTTTTTTTCACTTAATTAACATTTAAGATTACCAATAAAAAAAATAAAAACTTTTTTTTCCAATTTTATCCATATTTTGATTTTAGATAAGTCTTCTCTATTAACGAAAGACATTCAACTTTGTCCAATTTTTCTCTATTATTGAATTAAGGATAAATTACTAGGACACCTATGATATTTGATTAAATATACTAATTAGTCCCTTCATTTTTAAAAACATATTATGAAATTTTTCAAGTTTTGTTTAATACACTATCGAGCTATTCCTTTTTTTTGTCATTACAGATAAATAAAATGTCAAATTTATCATTCTTTTGTATCTTTAAAAATACTAAAAAAATATCAAATAAAATTTAATGTCATCAACATAAAAAGGTCAAATTTGTAATTCTCTTTTAAGTTAATAAAATGTCAAATTTTTCATAATATAAATAAAAATATTTTTGGTATTTTTAGTTAACAACATAATGTTCTAGTTTATTAACAAAAAATTTCATTAAAAAGTGACGAATAATCTTTTTATTTAACGAAAACAAACCCGAAGAATTTAATAATCTATTTAAAAATTTTGAAGGGACTAACTTTGTATTCAACTAAATTTTCAGAGATATCTCAATAATTTGCCATTGAATTAATTATATACTTATTACTACTTTTAGTCATTTTAAAAGAGGGTAAGATAGATAGTCATTATATATATATATATATAATGCATATTAAATGGATGTAGTAATTCGTGTTGCATCGTATCTAATTATATCATATCATCATTGTGTATGACATTATTATACTAAATACGAACGCAACACGATTAATTAATTATGTCAACAAATCAAAACATAGACACTGTATGGGTAAAATTCATGTTGACATGATAACTAACCATGTCTCAACATGTATATGACATGACGCAATACAATTAAAAATATAATATAATTTACATGACACGACAAAATTATATATGAATAGGTACAAAAATACAATATTATACACAACACAATTATACACAAATTTACTAACATAATTAATTTTTACATGATATATTATAAATTTATACATATATAAATTTTTATAATATTTATAAAAACGTGACATATTTATGACACAATGCTATCTATTTTGTATTGACATGATTATGACACATGTCCATTTAACTCAAATTTATATCCTTTTAAGTTTATGTCATTTTGTGTTAGCATGTTGTTATTGGTATTGTAAAAACATTGTTGAATGCTATAACAATGATGTTTACTTTTTATCGTAATTTCAACTTATCTTTGGAAGACCTTCATGTGCTTTCAACACTGAAGGTTCAAGTATAGATCATCGGTGCTCCACAAGTCATGTCGGTAACAGTAGCAACTCTCCATTATTAATTGATGTATAGGGTCTAAAATCATACTCTTGATCTTTTTGTCCTTGTATCAAATAAAGCACTATTCATGGTAGTAGATGCTTAGCATGTGCCAATTTACGTGCCCATTCCAAAGCAAATTTCTAGAGAAGAATTAGTAAAATTGTTACCTGACATATAGATAACCAATTATGAAAAGATTTATAGTACATCATAGCCAATTCAACATCTAGAATCTTGCTTTCAAAAGAAGGAAGACGGAACAGTTGAAACAAAGTTTGTTCGTACTAGAGAATCCAATTTTGGTTTTTCGATTTTCTCTACACAGTTCATGATTCAGCCTTTTGAGGTTGAAAAAATTTGCACATCATAGGCTTTGATTTTATTACAAATCCAATTTATTCTATGTTCCAAGGCGAACACAATGTCTTGGATATCAATTATAGGTATGAAGATTGTTTATATGAGGCTTTATGTGCAAGTGATGAAGATGAGCCTCCTTACCCAGTGGAAGAATAAGAAGAAAGTAAAATATGAAAAGATGTTAAGACGAAGGTTTGATAACAATGATCCATCTGTTGGTCTGCTTGGATAACCCTCTAGTAAATATGATTATGTTGTTCAATATTCTGAATTAGAGTCGTTTAAAGCAAAAAATATCATCACCCTCGAAACTACAATGGGATGAACTTGTGGAGCCATCTCCAGAACCACCATCCCCAGCTCTACCTCTTCTCATCTATAAAAAGGGTATACAGTTGATAACTGTTAGAGAGGTGCCCTAAAGATAATCACCTTAGGCACTTAATGTACATATTTATAAATGCATTCTTGCATTATATTGGTGTTCATGCATACATTAATTGATGTAGATATTAAACCAATTAATGTAATTCATGATATATAACATAACATGAAGGAATTCATGATGAGATCATGATGATGAGATTCTTATCATGTGTAATTGTGTTTATATCTAAATTATCCATAGTCATAGGATTAACAAGATAGAATATTGTTAATTCAAATAGACTTGCACATATTATACTTCTTGATTTTATAAGTAGTTGATCTCATAAACTATAGACATGAGACGTCTAGAGTTAACATATGGATGCTTGTTAAGTGTAATCAAGTATATTAGATGACCTACTATGAGACAATCATGTGGATTATCTATTCATATATCAGCGATAGTCTCATAATAGCAACGATCCAAATATCCTTAGACTTGAAGTGCTTAAGGATATCTTGGTTACTGATTCTATACTTTAACACCATCCCTTGTTACATTGTTATGGTTGCTCTTAGGGAAGTGATTGGGTATAAGATGAGGTATTCAAAGGTAGTTGGGTAGCTAATAAAAGATTCATCACTCTTAATAGAAGGAGAGTATACTTATAGCCTCTTGTGGAACACATTACTCAGAAATCCTTATGCGAGGTGGACATGTTTTGAAAATGGTCTTCAAGGACATATCTTATTAGAGCATTGAGTCTTATGGATAAAAAACTAATATCACTTAGACTAAGTGTGATGTAGTCAATCTAGTGGGAATTGACACATTATTCATACTCTAAACTGAGTAGGGTATAGTGAGGTAAAAGGACAAATTGCATGGATAATTGTTCTATGGAAGGGTACTAGTTAGACCACTGACTTTTCCAATCAATTGGGAGTCAAGATGTGTTGCTAGATATCGCTCTTGACTTACTCAAAGTATATGATAATTTGAATGGCCAACATAACCAAAAACCTAATAGTCATACACATAAAAGAAGTATGAAAAAAAGTAAAATGGATTTTGGATAGGATCCAAAATTAAGAGAGAAAATTTTGGGCCGGATAAATTTATAGACGCGAATGGCACCATGAGCATGAGATGCTCAGTGTGTGCACAAAAGTGGGTTAGGCTAATAGCACGTTATGGGCCTATAAGGCCAACATACATCAAGCCGTCTCAGGCAGTAGCCTATGCATAAGCATCCTAGCCCTTTTTGGTCTCCTTTTGTTTTTCCTACTTGGAATTGATTCCTCTTGTCCTAGGGTGATTAAAAAAATATATAAAGGGACTTTTAAGCTTAAAATACTTGGCTATCCACATTTGGAGAAAATAATTATGAATTATTTTTCTTCTTCATTTTCCTCTCTCTTGTCAATTAAAACATCGCTAGCACCATAGAGCTTTTACACCTCATTGGCCATTGTAGTTGTTTCTTCATTTTCTAGTAGATTACCAATAGAGACAATCCTACTTTCAAATTGTTGCTGTTTGCTTCAACCCAATATGAAGGGAAAGCTCACAATTTGAGAAGATCAATAATCAAAATAAGGTAATCATTTTCATCCAAGTAGTCGGCATAACCAAAATTAATATACATAGGTTGATCTGTTGTTTTTTGGATTTCTAAAATTTTAGTTTTCCATTGTGCTATGTATGTGATGCATTTTAGAAATCCAATATCTCACTCCTCTAGTTTTAGCTCATGTGCCCCGTGTTTGTATGTTCCAGCCCCTAGGAAATTATTTTTCTTCCTTATAGGAAAGTATGAATCCAAACAAGTAAGTAAAACAGACTTCATACACAAAGTCTCCTAGTCCAAATGCATAAAGAAGATCCCAAGCAATCACAGTTGACAACCAATTCTTAATTGGCAAACTAATAATGCATCAACACAAAATTCTATCCTTAATAGGATAGAAACTAAGGTGGATCAGGTTTCATCAAAAGTAAATCTAATGGAATCCACGATGAAGAGTCAATTCGATTTTTAGCAGAAGTTTATATTTAAGCTCTAAAAGCAGATCATGATTATCCATATAGAACTGATATAGAAGATTTAACAATAAATCTCTAGTCCTCTTTTTCAACAAAAACAAAAAGAAATTATAAGTACGAAACAACAGTTATCACAAGTTAAAAAAAATCGCATATTAAAACTCCTATTAACCCTTTTGCATTCACAAGTACTTTTCCTCTATCTGAACTAATAACCTCTATTGCTCCTTCATAGCCAAAAATTGACTAAATTCTCTTACAATATGAAAACTTCCAAAAAATTATTAGATCTCAAAAATCTATACCATAACCACCTAAGAAAAAACCTACCACTTTTCTGTTAACCTAACCAACCACACCTCCAGTCACTAGGAGATCAGGAAAATAACTTGAATCAAATCATTTCCAAGATTCTCAAGACCCTTATCAATACATGGTGTAATGCCCTTCTCAAACCAACCCTATTACCAACTTTCTTTAGACTAATCTAGAAACAGATCTTAAAACCTTTCACATTAGTATGTAAGAACAATCAGACTCAAATAAATCTTATTCAAAAGATGATGAAGCTCAAAGTAAGGATAATCAAATGAATCATCAGATTTCTCATCAATACCTTCAATAAGAATAGCAGATCGACCAAGAGTAGCATCTACAAAACAATTTACTGCTATTGAACCAAATCCTTATTATTCCATTCTTTTTGTCCAAGAACCTCCTGAAGAAGAAATAAGAAGTGAAGCTAATTATCATCTAAAATAATATAATGAAGGTCCATGGTTTTCAATGGATAATGTTTTGCCATACTAGAGGAGAGCAAGGCTATTGGAAATGTATGCCTGGATGGAGACCAGAGCTCAAGCTAGCCTCACCACATAAATAGTACTTCAGGAACTTACCACCCAATTTATGGAAAGTTTTAAAGAATAGTGGCTATGCATTCCCGAGTATTCTAAAATGCAATTTCATCAACTCAATGTTATTGTTGCTGCTCTTTCATATATAGAAATAGAATTTGTAGGTAGCTCAAGAAATAATATAAGGGTTGTCCAAATTGAGTTCTTTCAATTAGAGTATTGTTCTTTAAAAAGAAAAGATCTTGACAAGCATTATATGTGGGTATCAGCTTGATATTATCAGTTGGGGCCTAGAGATGTTAATTTGAAACAACAATTTATATCATATGTTCCAGTTAAGCTCGGAAAGGCTACTCTCCAATATTTCAAAAAATAATAGATAGGTTTAAAAGATTTATCCTTAGCACAAATTTATCAAAAGATGCTTAATGTCTTAGATGAATTGTGTACCTCTATGAGACAAGTCAAGGAAGCTTTGCAATGGATTCATAATAAGAGTCTTAATTCTATTTGTAATCATCCTGAACTTATGATCAAGTGCGGAAATAAAAAAAATGTGATTACAAGCATTGCAAAAAGAAAAAACATTTCAAAAAGTACAAAAAATCTTCCTAGCATAAGAAGAAGAAATTCAAAATTTTCAGGAAAAAGCACAGATGTTTCAAGAAAACAGATAAATGCTATCTGTAGAAAGAAATGACATTTTGCTAAGAAATGTCCAAACCAGCCTAAACAAGTTGTGCAACTGATTCAACAAATACAAAGTCAATATGACATTGATCTAGAACATGTAGACATAGAATTTTTATTATTTATGGAAGATGAACTCTCAAATGATTCCTTAGTTGGAATTGGAAGTAGTTCAGAAGAATTAGATTCAAGAGATTATGAAGAAAGTTTTTTTTTATAGAAACAATCCATTTTGGAGAAGTTCCTTAAATAGAAAAAGAAATTGTCCAAATATCTAAAAAAACAAATTGTGTTATATTGTCCAATCTAGCTTTTTATGGAAAAATATGATAAACCCATCAAAGTAATAGCCTTCATTGATACCAGAGCCTATGCCGGAGCCAATAGAACAATAGTCAATCCAAAACTCTTTCCAAACCACTTTTAGAAAGTCCATACTGAACTTTTTAAGGCTGCTAATGGTGATCTTTTTTTTTTACACAAAACTCATAACCAAAAAGCTCATTAAAATCTAGTTTATATCCAATTGCTTAATTTGGACTAAAGTATTGGGCTTAACATTATCCAATGAGGATATTCTCATTGGATTTAATGTTATCAACCAATTATCTCATTTGTTAGTTCGAGTTCAATGATTACGATCCAAAAAATGGTTTTTGCCTTATGCCATAACACCTTTTTTTTTTACAACCACTTTCTATTTTCTTTTGAAGACATATAGGCCTAAATAGTCACCAAAAGTTGTGCTGAGAATCATAAAGAATTCATTCATAAGTGTTCTAGTCCTTTATATATTAGGCCTGAATTTTTTTCTCTCTTCCATTCAAGTAAAATGAAGATATCAATCATACTAACGCTATTCACCTTGGAATGAATCCTGAAGATCAATCAATGGCAACCCAATAATGTTTACAATTGCTTCAATAAGGATTGATAGAACCAACAAAGTCTAACTGGACATGTCAAGCATTCTATATCAACAAAAGATTATAGCAAATTCGAGGTAAAAAAAGGTTTGTTATTGATTAAAAGCCATTAAATCATTTTCTCAAAGATGATAAGTTTACATTACCAAAGATTTTATCTTTGTATACATTTCTCAAAGATGCAGATGTATTTTCCAAATTTGATATGAAGTTTGGATTTTGGCAACTTGGTGTTCAAAAGGAAGAAAGATACAAAATAACTTTATGTATTCCCAATCATCATTATCAGTAGACAATCATGCCCCTTGATCTCAAAGTAGCATCATCTCTCTTTCAGAAGGCGATGATAAAAATCCATGAGCCGATCTTATCCTTAGCATTAATTTACATTAATGATATCATTTTTTTCTCAAAAGATGAGATGACTCACTAACAACTATTGCAAAGATTCACAGAACCAATATGTCAATATGAGATAATGCTTTCTAAAAAGAGGATGCACATTGGTAAAGATGAAATAGACTTTCTTGGCATAAAGTTTAAAGAAGGGACCTACCAATCTTGTCAGCACATTTGTAGTGAATTATTAAAGTTTCCTAACGGCAACCTAACAGTGAAGTAGGTCTAGATATTTATGGGAATAGCAAATTATGTCAAAGATTTTATTCCTCACTTTACCAAGTAGGCTTATCCTCTGCGATAACATTTTAAAAGGCAAACTCCATTTTGGATAGAGGAACAGATAATGACTGTCAAAAGATTCAAGAAAATTTATAAAAATCTCCCTCCCCTACATATCCTAACAAATGGAAAAAGAACCTTACAGACAGATGCCAATGACGAATACAGGGAGCAATACTCTTAGAAGACAATAATGGAATCAAACAAATTTGTGCATATGTAAATGGCAGGTTCAAAGAATCAGAATGTCATTATCATTCCTCATTTAAAAAATATTAACGATAAAAAATGAGATCAAGAAATTTGAATTTCATCTAATTAGACACAATTTTTTTTTCCTGATGGATTATTCATCATTCCTAAAGATTCTTTAATTCAAGGGAAAGCAAGTCTCATATGCTTAATTGCTAAGACAGAGTGATTGGTTCTCTAAATACATCTTCGATATTGATCATGTAAAACGAGATAAGAATATTGTTCCAGATTTCATTTCAAGGCCAATTCAAAAGGGAAAACCATTTCATCTAATCACTAAAACAAATTTAATCCCTATCATTTTTATGGCTAGTCCAGTTGTTGATCATAAGTTCCCTCTAGGATGGTCACTAGTCAAAATAATGACGAGAGAACAACAAAAAGATAGGATGGCTCTCTCTCAATTTTAAGCAATTAGAAGACATGACCAAATATTCATTCACCTAGAACTTTTTCATCCCAACTTCCTTTTTATGGAAGTTTTCCGATTGCCTATTGAAAGTCCATTTCCAGATGAATTTCTCCACATGCTCTAGTATCTTTGTGTGATGCATTATATGGTTTTTGAATTCTCTCATTGGAAATGGTACAATGCACTTGCTGGAAAGATTATGTCAAAAAACAGTCCTTTTTCAAAGTCTCCGTGATAATTGAAGTATAAATATTCAAGCAAAAAATGTTTATACCATCATCTTTCTTAGATTGTCTGAATATTACTCTTTGTTTGAAATCTTCTAAATTTTTTCCTATTTTCTCTAGGAAAACTGTGATCTTCATCCTATTGAAATCAGAGAATTTTAAAGGATTGTAGCAACAAAAAATAAATATATTCCCAAGCAAATTTAGCCACAATATAAAGAATATGTTCCTTGGGAATATATTCCTATAGATTATAAAATCTAGCTGAAAGATGAAAATGAAATGTATATGGCAATAAAGTCTTCCCTAGAAATTAAGTCTACTCATGACAATAACATTGCAGGATCATCTGTAAATTATGATTCAGATGAGTATGAATGCATGAACATTTCCCTAAGTCATGAGCCAATCAACCATAAAGATTCAAACATATGTAGTTTTCCAGAATGAGAAGGAATCTTTTGCCTTTTCATGCCAGCATGTTTATATTAAAGTCTCTATTATTGTAATAATGGTCTAAGTAATGGTCCTCGGTCCTCTATTATTGCACTTGTGGAGTTTTTTTTGTTTTATTTGCTTATAAATTATTGTACTATCTAAGTGGAGTGTGAGTTGTAATTATACTAAATGTGAGCTGTAAAGCTTCTGTTTTATTTAATCTTTGAACTCCTATATAAAAGAGTTCTTTCTTCGTTTGTAATCAGAAATAAAATAACTTTCTTAACTTTTCCCCAAACATAAGATTTTAAATTTTCCATTTCGTATGATCTTATTCTTAGTCATAAACTATCCACATTTATTATCTTTTATTTTAAATAATAGCCATAGTCTCATAGTAAAACGAGCATCTTATCCGATGTATAAAGATTGATGAGTCGGATAACAATGAGACATGCGATCATATTGATGATATTAAAGAGCTGCTAGCATCATTGTTACTACTAACTTATTCTTTCTTAAGACGTTGGTTAGATGACATTTTTCATCTCTATCAATAAGACTGGACTACATAGAGCAAGGAATGGATGAAATAAAAAGAATTTAAAGCAAAAAAGAAAGATGATGTGGTGGCCGTATCTTAGCCACAGGCTTCCTTTCAAAGCATAAGTGTAGGGTCCAGATCTGGATAAAATGAATTAATAGTGTTAAAATGTATATCGAATTAGCACTAAAATTCTAAAATTATAGTATTAAATATTTTTAAGGTTAAAATTTTAATAATGAATTCGATGCACATTTAAAAATTTTGGTAAAAAAAAAAACGTTTTATCCGTCGAGATCTATACAGAAGCAATGTCTTGGGTTTGCGAATTATGGAAGAGATAAGCCTGCACTAAAGTAATGAATTTGACAGGGCGCGTCTACCGCGGAGACACGTCGTCTACTCTGCTTTGCTATATTCTGATTTTTTTTTATTTTTTTTTGGGTCGGCAATAGTGAACTATTATTTTGATTAAGATAATATTCTATTTGTTAAATATGCTTTATAATTATGAACTTAAAATCCAATTATCATAGTGTTAGAGCTATTTGGAATTGGATTTTAAAAAATCATTTTTTAAATAAAAAATTTATATTTTTAATTTTTTTAGTTTAAAAATTATTTTTTAATAATAAAAGATAAATAGATATTTTTTTAAAAATAAATTTAAAAAAATTAGTTAATTAAATCATAAAACTTAAAATATGTTTTTAAAACACCCTTTTACGTGTAATACAATTAAATTAGCACATATTATAATTTGATCATAAATTACAGATTTATTTCATTAATTATTACTAGTATCAAATTGAATTGAATAGAAAATTAAACATAAAAGCCATTGTAATATATATTTTATATAAAAATTTTTTAAGAAATAATAATTAGTATTGTGAAATTTAATTCTAAAAAATAAAAAATTTGTAAAAGCAAAATAATAATCAATATTAAACAAATACAATAATTAATATTTAATATAGTAATTATTTTTTTAATTTAAGGGATTCATAAAAGGAAATTGAAGGAATAATTTTTTTTTTTTATCATTAGAAGTTTCATTGTATATGGACCATATAACAGAAGTAGATAGGGTTGGTGGATCGGGTACAAAACAGTGAGAACATTTGAACTCCATAATTTTTTTAAGAGATTATAATTATAATATAATAAAATGGATTCCATTATATGTATTTTTATTTGTTATTCTAATATTGCATGTGTATTTTTAGAAATAAAATTTATATATTATATATAGATTCTATGATATAAAGTTTTTAGGTTCGTCACTAGTAATGATATTCTTGCATTTAATATAAATATAATAAATATTAATTAATGATAGCGGGTAAATTTCAATTCAATTTTTTTTTAATTTTTATAAATAAAAATAATAATTAATACACATTGATTAGTGATTAAAGAAATAATTGTAATTTTATCTATAGTATTAATGGTCACCAAATTTTATTTTTATTACAATAAAATTATAAATAAAATTTTTATTCTAAAAAATTATTGAATTATATTTTTATTTTATTAAATTTAAGAAGAATTTTCTACATTAACTGTTATATTATATTTTCAATTTATGTCCGTTATTAAATTAGATTTACATTAGTTAATATTTTAACTTTCTGTTAGCAAAATTGAAAAACTAATAATTAAATATATATCAATAAATAATTTATTTTGAAAAAAAAAAATAAATACAGTAAAAGTAAATCTTACTGTGTATAGATGAAATTCCTGACTCCAAGTATAAAACCTGCGTTTCTTGAAGATCACTTTTCAGCGTTTATCTCTTCTTCACACACTGCATCGTTCATCCACTCAGTTCTCTCACCCAAACACTTATCGATCAAGCTCTTTCTTTTTCCAATCCTAAGGTAACTTCAAAATCATAATTAACAGAATCAACCATATTCTTTCTCTCTTTCTTTTTTTTTTTCAAAAAACTTTTCTTGTTGGATGGATTCGGTCTATTTTAACTGATCCAATTTTCTTTATACATTTCTTTGAGTTATCTATTTATTTTTTTCCCCTTTAGTAGCGATCTGAGATCTCGATCTTATGCGAGAATGCTTGTTCCTGTTGTATTTATTATTGATAATGCGATTGTGATTGATTTGTTTTTTATTTTCTACGGTTTACTTTTTTTATTTGGATCTCGTGTGTGATTTTGTGTGTTTATTTGGAATTTGGATCGCTAGATTCTAGTTTGGATCTCGGAATACGAGATAAGCTAGGAAATCTGTGATTTATTTATTTATTTAATTTGCTCCTTGTTAATGTGTAAATACATCGCTATTTAAGAGAGAAATGGTGTTGAAGAGGTAGTACGTTTACTTATGCAGTGGTAAAGATATTTAAAATTTTTTAATATATTTTTAGTTGTTATTTAGTTTGCTCCATCACATCTTAGTTGTTATTTACTTATTTTATAAGAATTATTGATTTTTTTTTCTTTTCTTTAAAAAAAAAAATCCAGAAATAGGATCGTCAGTTTATGATGATTTTTTTGTTATTTATTTTACGATCCTCCTTTTATTTCTACTTAAGTCTTGTTTGGTGAATGGATAATTCTACTTAGTTTTGCGAGGTGAATGCTTTTCTTCTATCATCATTTACCGCCTCATGACATGGGATGGGATTGATCCTTTACTTTATGAGTAGGCTGTAAAATTGGTGATAGGAGAACAACAGCAAACTATTCATCTTCCATTTTATTGGTTGGGGCGAGTTCTAGTTGTAGTTGTTTTTCTTCAAGATACTAATCATGAGCATGTTTTCTACATTATTTATTCCTTTTCCGCTGCTTGTTCCCATTTTTGGATATTTAAGTTACCTTCCAGTTCCAGGCTATTATATTCCCTGACTATTGAATAATCTTTTAACATTTGGAATGTGTTGTTATAAGGTATGTCATCTTCTGATAAGCCAGAAGTCGTTGATAGAGATGTCAAGGATAAAGATGACAAGGATGAAGAGAAAGGTGGATTTATTGACAAGGTAAAGGACTTCATTCATGATATTGGTGAAAAGATTGAGGGAGCCATTGGTTTTGGCAAGCCGACTGCTGATGTTACTGGGATTCACATACCTTCAATTAATCTAGAGAAGGCAGACATTGTTGTTGATGTACTTATTAAGAATCCCAACCCCGTTCCTATTCCTCTCATTGACATCAATTACTTAATTGAGAGTGATGGACGGAAACTCATTTCTGGGTTGATACCGGATGCTGGGACTATTCCTGCACATGGCGAGGAGACTGTCAAAATACCAGTTACTTTGATTTATGATGACATAAAAAATACATATGATGATATCAAGCCTGGAAGTATCATTCCTTACAGAGTTAAGGTTGACCTCATTGTAGATGTTCCAATTTTTGGAAGGCTAACTCTGCCTCTAGAGAAAACTGGTGAGATTCCAATTCCTTACAAGCCTGATATTGATCTTGAGAAAATACACTTTGAGAAGTTCTCCTTTGAAGAAACTGTCGCAACCCTTCATTTGAAGTTAGAAAACATGAATGATTTTGACCTGGGCCTCAATGGATTAGACTATGAGGTTTGGCTATCTGATGTGAGTATTGGGGGTGCAGAACTGGCCGAATCTACTAAAATTGAGAAAAAGGGAATAAGTTACATCGACATTCCAATCACCTTCAGGCCTAAGGACTTTGGCTCTGCCCTCTGGGACATGATTAGAGGAAAAGGCACTGGATATACTATGAAAGGGCATATTAATGTGGATACACCTTTTGGAGCAATGAAGTTGCCCATAAGCAAGGAGGGTGGTACGACTCGGCTCAAAAAGGGTGATGATGACGACGACGACGAGGTACATTAACTCTCTTCATTTCCAAATCAATTTCTTGGACCAGTCTTTTGTGGCATTGTTTCAGATAACTAATCAGCTATATCATTTACTTTTCTTTAAGATGATTGGTTTTCTTTTTAGTATTTATAGATCTAAATGCAAGCTACGTGTATTTTATTATACTTCCTTTTCTCTTGCCTAACTTGCTGATAGTTTGATAACCCATTTTCCTTGTGTTATCATATATGGTAGGGTAAATTATGCTACTGGTCTCGATACTTAATTGCAATTTTTAATTATGATCAGGAAACTTATATTTGGTGTAAAGGGATGATTAATTTTGTTGCAATAGCAGGTTGGGAATGTCAATTGACATTCAACTAAAGCTCATTTTTAGAGAAAAAGAGAAATTAAGGTTATTTCTGTGTGCTTTTTTTGTTTTTGGTGTACATCCCATATTTGATGTCAGTAATTTGTGATTTCTATATCATGTTAGATTTTTGGTGAATGTGATGGTACAATCATTGGAAGAGTACTTATTGTAGTTTGATGGTAACTATATTGAAATTTGTGCAAAGTTTGATGACAATTAAAATAATCTGCCCTTGATCATGTTCAAGCAAATGGTCAACTTAGATATATTCACTTTTGTTATGTTGAATTTGACAAGTATTCCGAATGTAGAAAATCTGATTGTACGTGCCGAAATAGCTAATTGGACATTGTTGTGGAATTTAAAAATCAGAATTCTTTTGTTTGAATTGGTGCTGTGAAGGAGCATAATATCTTTTATGGCGGTATTCATTGTTGGAGATAGTAGCTTGTATGGTTAACAGATTTGTTGTAGTTTGTTATTTTTCCTGCCAAGCTTAGCTAGTTAGTTAGGAGTTCTTCCTTCTTGTATAAATAGCTGTAACTTTTCAGTTTAATGCAGTAGTTCATTTTCTCATCAAGCTAATATTTGCAATAATTAGTGCACAATCTAGCCATATAGGCTTGATTATGAACACAAATAATACAGCTGATGGTAGGTTCTCTCCTGAAATGACAAGGAGAGAGGTATTAAGATGAATTGATGTTCTTACTTGCGTTTTGGACATGGACTCAGTCAACTTTCTTGCTCCTCATATATTTGGTTTAATATTGCAATTCATGAGAATATTTACCTGGTTTGAATGGGATCTGTCTAAACCTTATCCTGTTGTTGACCGCCCTGATAAACACTCGGAAGCAGTATCCTGTTCTTGATAAATCCCATTGTTATGCTATAGTCCCTGTAATGGAATTTTACTAGTGCACAATGCTTTGCTTATAACTTGGGACTGTATACTTTATATGCAGGATTAGACAGCAGTATCATGAAGAGTGTTCTATCATGAAGCTGTTGCTCAATTTTCAGTAGAAGTTAAGTACAATACTATCCAAATAGGCTCTTTGAAGGTTCCAGATTGCATTGGATATTTGCGCTACTTTGTTATGCAGAGAAGTTACAGTTGTGCATTTGCATGTGTGTTTTTGTGGTTGACATTGCAATGCGGTAATTGTTTCAGTGAAAGCCTTTTTTTTTTTTTCCAACCTATGAACTTCAAAAACAGTTTTTGAATTCTGATATTAATCTCCTTGTTGGGTGTTTATTGTATTCTTCAGATTTCAGGTATATCATTTGATGTATTAAACAATTTGTGTTATCTGAATACATGCGTATGTAGTTTCTACATATTAACGAGTTTGTGGGTAGGTGGTGTGAAGAGGTGTTTGTTCTTGGACCCCAAACTTGGATATACCATTGAATAAAATAGAGTTTAGGCTGATATGGCAAACCTGATAAGAATGGACACGGGTGAATTTTATTATATGTAAATTGTAACAATTTAGTACCTTAAAAATTATTTATAATTTATATAATTAAGATACAGACAAATCTAACTTACAAAAAAAAAAAAAAAAAAAAAAAAAAGACCATTCAACTCTTATCAGATAGGCCTAATTCATATCTAGTTTTAAAGATAACGAATTTTCTGATTCTCTTCCCATGGGTCTTCATATTGTGAAAGTACTCGAAGGCAACCATGGTGTTATCAGTATTAAGTCTGTTATCAGTATTAAGTCTGCTTGGTGCAAAAGCACTCTGCACCTCATCCACAATAATAACCCAAAACAATCTTCAACCCATCAGTTAACATTTTAGTGGCAATATTACACACTAGGCCAAGAGATTTAAGCTTAGGAATAAAGAGCATATCCAATATTACTCTTAATTTTAAAGAATCATTTTAGTAGAATATAGAGCATTTTAGAGTATTTTTTAAATATAAAGAGTAAAAACTTTTTTATAAATCCAATAGACTTTTTATATTTTACTTTTCATTTTACTTTATTTCATACAAATTAATATTTATAAAAAAAATTACTTTTATTCTAAGAGAAAAGTATTTTTTGAAGAAACACACCAATAAAAAATAGATCATGCATATAAAAAAGAAAATACATTAATTAAATTTAGAATAGATAATGAAGTTTGACTCTTTAAATATATATAGTCAAATCATTCTCTATTCTAAATTTTAAATAGAGTTTACTAGAAATATTTTTTATACAATAACTCTTTAAAATAAAGCACATAAATAAAAAGTTCATTGAATATGCTCTAAGTGTGATTAAAACCTTTTGGCATAACCTTTCCTTTAAGAATACTAAGTACCAGCTGAGGGAGGTGGAGCTAAGACTCTAAGTTAAGGGGTGCAAAGAGTTTGAATTCTAAGTTAGGAGTGCAAAAATGTATATACTAGACTTGAAATATAAATTTTTATATTATTACACATTTTAAAAAATTGATAAGTACAATCATCTATCCTTAAGTAAATGTGGCTCTACTGCTAAATTGCATCATGTCCAACAATATCCTCATAAAGTTAATGAAAAGGAGGGAAAGAACACAAGGAGTCAGGACCCAAAGATTTTAAGGTATGCATCATTTTAATAGCTTGAAAAACTTCCCCTTTAGCCCCGTTTGGAATGAATCAACTAAGAGTTTGAAATGCATTTACAAACAATTTTTGTGCTCGGAATGACATAACTTAAAACATAGAATTTAATTAAATTCCATTTAATTGTGTTTGAAACAAATTCAAAATTTGATATTCATTTACACATTTTTCTAAATTACTCTTGTAATGACTTTAAAAAAAATGCACATCTATATAGAAATAAATATGCATAAACATATACTTGGGCTAAGTAAGTGTAGCAATAAACTAATTTTGCTTAGACATACATTTACAATATTTAAAAAAAAATCTCAAATATAATTATAGTCATAATTATTATTATTTATAATTTGATAAAATTTACATAACAAGGCTCCTAGAGTTCAATTACTATTGAAAATTAAAGAAAGAAGAAGATGAAAATAGAAAAAGAGAAAAGAGGTATATTGTGTTTGTGAAATAAAAAAAAGAAAATATCAAAGTTAAATTAATTTTAAGTTAATAAGAATATTTTTTTGTCAATAAAATTTATTTACTTCATTTTATGGAATTCATTTAAAAATTCCACCTATTTTGCTAGAATTTGATTTTAGTTATAAACTAATTACCGCAATTCAATTCCAAAAATTGTAATAAATCATTTATTCCAAACATACCAATTCTGAAATTGCAAATGAATTGCAAACAGGCCGTTAGTAAAAGGCCTATCAAGAATACTATTCGTATTATGATTCACCATAGTTGGAACAAAAGAAAGATAAGCAGAAGAAACCCTCCAAGCCTTCGACTGAAATTACTCAGTTATAAAATTGAATAATATGCCTCTGTAATTCCAAACCTCTAACCACCAATTCTCATCCCTATTCCCCCAACAGACCCCAAAATCCAGATAGTGAGCCCAAAAAGATATCAAATTCAAGTTAACATTCTCGTCATAACCTTATAACTGTCGTATAATAAAATAAAATTTATTTTATTTTTACTGACTTTTTAGATTTATAATAAAAAATAAATTATTTATATCCAATTTTACCATTATTTTAGTTTTAGAGAAATAAATTTTATAATTTATTACTATTTTTAGTCTTTCTAAAAGAGCTCGATATGATAATTTTATACTCATAATTATACCTATTAAATATCATTTTTAATCTTCGTAAAAAGACCTTACACGACTGTTAAAATGAAACGCAAAGAGTAACATCTAACTAGAAGCAAGATAGCCCTCTAACCCCATTAATACTTCTTTTGAAATTCACGATGCTGAAAACCCAATGATCCACGAGTAGAATTTATTCTATCTTTTGAAATTCTCATCACTGTTAAAAACATGATCGTGATTCAGTAAAAAGGAATTGAGACTTAGATTGGGATGAGTTAAGTACGAGATTTTTTCAGCATTATTAGACTAGTTTTTAACTAATATATTTTACACGTAATTATTAGATATTGAATTTATCATTAATTACTATTTTGTTTTTATATTTTTTTACGTTCATTTTATCGGTAAGGAATTCAATATCAAATTTTGATATGGAATTAATATAACTCTTCAAAATAAATGTCATTTGATGCATAAAATTTTTAAGTAAAGGTTAAAGAAAGCTCACAAAAATAATTAACTTTTTGAAAGGAATTGATACAACAAATAAATAAAATGTGCAGTTTTAACAAACAATATGTATAAAACTATAAATATTGATAGAATCATGCATATATACTTAGAAAATTATAATGCTTAGAATCTTGAGAACCTGTAGGATTATTGTTTTTTTTGTAAGCAGTTAGTTCAAAAATTATTATATATTATAAGAATTATAATATATAATGATTAATTGGATTAATTTTGTTATGAATAATATTTAATAATTCATTAATTAGAATTTCAATTTTATTAGAATTAGGTAACTACATTATATATATTTGATATTTTCATGTTGAATTTAACATATTATTGCCAATTGAATATATATATTTTGCTTACCTAATATTTTTTTTATTAAATTATTTTATCTTTCTTTTCAATATTAGTTATTTGACTTTTTTATATATAAAATATAGTTACCTAGTTATAAGAGAATTGAACTTCTAATTAATAAATTATTAAATACTATTCACTAATAAATTAAATTATTAAATGACCGAATTAACTAATATAATCAAATTGGCTTTTTGATAAATTTATATGTTCTCGTATTCCACTTTTATATATAATATGAATAATGACATGATATAACACAAGCAAAAAAAAATTGTCAATAATATGGTCAATTCAACATGAAAATATCAAATATATATAATATAGTTACCTAATTCTAATAAAATTGAACTTCTAATTAATGAATTATTAAATACTATTCACTATTAAAAATAATAAAATTTATCCAATTAACTAATATAATCAGATTAACTTTTGGTAAATTTGTCTATGCCTCTATTCTCACTTTTATATATACTAATTTTTTATTAACGTGTTTTACACATGATTATTAAATATTAGACTCGTCATTAATCACTATTTGGTTTTTATATAATTTTTTTATTTTTTTATTAATTTATTTCATCTTATTATGATATTTTATTTATAGTGAATTATAATAATTCATTTTTATCTCAAATTAATTCTATCAAGAATTATAATAGTGTATTTTTATCTCAAATTAATTCTATCAAATTACTAATATGTCTATTATTATGAGTCATATAAAAGAGGTATTAAGTATTTTATGGTCATTTTGTGGGTTTTCATTAACATGCATTGTATATAATTATTAAATATTCCACTCGTTATTAGATATTGTACATGTTGCCTAATATTATAACTCATATGAAAATTACTAATTTGTTCATTATTTTTTTTACTGACTAATCTATTAATTAATAAGAGTTATATATAAAATAGAAGTAGTAAGTATTTTACAGTTATTTTACTTGTATTTGTATAAAAATTACTAATTTGTCTATTATTAAGAGTCATATATAAAATAGTGGTAATAAGTATTTTACAATCATTTTGTTTGTCCTCTTAAATTACTAATTTATCCATTATTAAGAGTTATATACAAAATAGAGATAATAAATACTTTACGGTCATTTCGCATGTCCCCCTATAATAATAATAATAATAATAATAATAATAATAATAATAAAATTAATTTTAGTTACTTTTAATTATCATTTAATTAAATCACATTTAATTTAAATACTAATTGTTGTTAATTTGATTATATTCTTATATCATACTATATATAAAAAATCATGCCCAAATTATTTTGTCTATTAATTATCTTATCCATTACGATTATTAACTTATGTACTATATACAAATTATCTTATTCATTATTTTTTTACCTTGCATTCCTAATATTTTTTTATTAAATTATTTGTTTAATATTGGTTATCTGTTTTTTATATAAAATATAGTTACTTGGTTCTAATATAGTTGGACTTCTAATTAATGAATTTATTAATACTATGCATTGATAAATTAAATTATTAAATGACAAAATTAATTCAATTAAGTAATACAATAAAGTTGGTTTTTGGCTAGTTTTCATTAATGTGTAAGATATTGTAATCGTCATTAATTATCATTTGGTTTGACTATAATTTTTTTATTTTTTTATTCATTTATTTCGTCTTATTTGGAATGTTAATTAACTACTTAATGCTTGAGCTAAATATGGAGTTGTAATATCATAACAGTGTTAATAAACTAACTTTATATCGCTATTAATACAATTTTTGTTTGTAGATAAAGACCTAGTGCTATTTGGAACGTGGAAGCATATTTATCTTAAATATTAAGAATTATATATAAAATCGAGACATTGCATATAATTATTAGATATTTGACTTGTTATTGGTCATTTGGTTGCTACTAATATTTGGGATGTGGCTGCTTGCTTATTTCAAATATTAAATGTAACTAAATTGGGTATAATTCTCTTATTCATCATGCACTCAAACAATTGAATAACCTCTCCTTATCCATACAAAGCATATTCCGATATCATTAACGTCTATAAAACAACATTGAGATTATTATTTTGTTTAAAAATCATATGTGCATTGTTCACGTTTCCACATTTAACATACATATCAATTAATGAGTAGCCCAAATCAGAATCTATTTTGTGCCCAACTTTCTGAATATAGGCATGGATTTGCCTTTGTAGTCTATAAAACTAAGTTAAGATACAATATTGCATATTTATAATTGAATTCATCTATAAAAAGAACTTAATTCGGACAAGAAGTTATGCTTCTTTATTAAATTATTTTTTTTAATATTAGTTATCTATTTTTTTATATTAATTAATTATTAATATTATTCGTAAATATATTAAATGATAAAATTAATCAAATTAACTAATACAATTATATTGATTTTTTGGTAAATTTATCTGTTTTTCATATTCTCACATTTATATATAGTATGTTATGATATAATATCTCGAGTTCAAATCCTAATTATGCAGCTATCTTAAATATTTTTTTTAAAATATTTTACTATCTATTATAGTTCTATCCAACACGCTTTGAATTAAATAAATTAATTCTGAATAAATTGTGAAATATAAAATAGTGAAAATAAAATAAAAATGGGTCAATAATTGATTTTGCCACAAGTATTTGCAAGTCATTAAGGGGACAAAATGGGCTGAGATAGAGAAGGCGTAAGTGATGAATGCAAGGCTGGCATTCGACAAGATGTCATGTTTTCTGAGGAAACAATACCATAACCAATGCCATTCAAATCGGACCAGTTACTGAATCGAATAAATGATTCAATCATAGTTCTATTTATTCAACCGAGTTTAAATCCGATTATTTTTAGATTCTTTTATAAATAATTACTTTACAAAAAATTAAAAATACGACAGATAATTTTATTGGAAAAAAATTTTTAAAAAATAGTTATAAGATTATGATCTTTATCAAACAAATTCGTAATCAGTTAAATCGGTTTTTGACCTGACTGGGGCCCTAATTTTGTATATCATATTCAGTTATTTATTAAATCAGACCAAATCAAGAAAAATAGGTGCCTTTTTTCGGTCCGATCTGGCCGTGCAATCAGGTTCCAACAACATGGCCCACAGCCGTTCTTTAGTCAACTCCAGTTTTATTAATATTTACTGCGTTGAATTAAAACCACATACTCCCCGCACAGAATGCGCTGAATTGACACAGACCAAATCTGTCTATGGAAGCGGACTCACCCATTTGGAGGTGGTCCCTCATTTTCCTATTTACAGATACCTTTTTTTTTTTAATTGAAAAAACAATCTCAAGTTTTAAAATTGTATTATAGTAAAATTAGCTCATTATTTAGTTTTAAGTCGATAATTTATCTATGAGAATTTTATAAAAATGAAAAAAAAACAGTAAATATTTACAAACATACTGAAAATTAAGATTTACCACAAAATTAATGAAAATTGAAGTTACAAAAATTTTATCAAAAATTTACTTAACATTTATTCAAGTTATATCCATGATTTACTCAGCATTTACCAGAAAATTAATAAAAGTTGAAATTACATAAGATTTACTCAATTTTACCAAGGTTTATCAAAGAATTACTTAAATTCTATCTAAGGTTTACCCAATTTTTACTACAAAATTAATAAAAATTGAATTTACAAAAAATGTATCAAAGATTTACTCAATATTTACTTAAGTTATATTAAATGTTTATAAGAAAATTAATAAAAGCTAAAATTACATAATGTTATCAAATATTTACTTAAGTTTTATTTAAATTATACCCAATGTTTATAAAAAAAAATTAATAAAAGTTGAAATTATACAAGATTTACATAAGATTTACCAAGATTTACCTATTAATTATCTAAGATTTACCTAAGAATTACCCGAGATTTACTCAGTATTTACTGAAAAATTAATAAAAATTAAAGTCACAAAATGTTTATCCAAGATTTATCCCAACGTTTACTCGAGATTTACTTAAAATTTACCACAAAATTAATAAAAGTTAAAATTACATAAGGTTTACCCAAAATTTACCTAATATTTATTTAAAATTTACTCAAGTTTTACCATAAAATTAATAAAAATTGAAATTACAAAATGTTTATTAAAGATTTATTTAAGGTTTATTCAAGTTATACCTAAGATTCATCCAATATTTATAAGAAAATTTATCAAAATTGAAGTTATATAAGATTTACCTAAAATTTAGCAAATATTTATCCAATATTTATCCAAAATTTATCCAACATCAAGTCAATTTCTTAACTAAAAATTACCAAAAATCTACCCAAGATTTATCAAAGTAAATAACCTTAATTAATTAAGTTAATTAAATATAAATTTATATTTTTTTTGTAATTAAGGTTTGTCCAAGGTTTATTTTGGTAATTAAGTTAATTAAATTAAAGTTTACATATTTATTTGTTAATTAAGTTAATTAAATAATGATTAAGAATAAATAAATACATGTATAAAAATAAATAGTGGCCATACAAGTTAATAAAATTCTTAATTCATATTGAAAATGTAAAAAGGACCATTTTATGTCTTAATTAAATGAAAAATATGTTAAATATACATTGAAATCTAATATTTGAAAAAAAAGTTAAAAATTAAAATATAGAAATTTGGAATGAAAATACAGAAATTTTACCAATAAAATTGAAAAAATCTTTCAAAAGTAAGTGTTTTATGTAAATTTCCCATTATCTATTAGCTAAAAATTTAGTAACTGATAATCTAGCTAAAAAATAGAAAATACAATTTAATTTTGATACAATATTAAAAATTCAAATTATTATTTTTTTTTTGCAATTATTCATTTTTCTTAAATGTAAACTATAGTCATTTACATCTTATATTTAGAGTTTAATTATAATTAATACTTTTCATTCATCCCCCAAAAAAAATGTTAATTGGAGATCCAATTTAAGAACTCTTTCCGATAAATACAATTTGTATTGTTCATTGGGCTGTAATTCTTTAACATTTTTTTCTTATTGGGAAAAATTTAAAATTTTTTAGAAGAAAGCATCAACATTTTAAGAAGACAGATAAGTGTTATTTCTATGGAAAAAAATAACATTTTGCTAGTTTATATTAATTATTAGAATTTTCTTTATTCTAGATTGTATGAGTAAATTTGTACAGAATTTTTTCTATTTAACTAAAAATATCAAATTCAAACATTATATATATAACTATTTTTAAATTTTTTATAAAATATTTTGCTGTCTTTCCATATTTTATTTATTGATAAAAATCTTCTTTAATTTTTGTCATTGTAATCAACGCTTTGTTTTAATACTAATTAAAAAATTGGCATTTGATTTTATATTATTTTACATGTCAAGTGTTTAGGGCATTTTGAATGCAAGACAGACTCATCAATAACTTTGAAATTTCCTCTCCAATCAATAACTTTGGATCAGGCCAATCAAACTCTAATAATTTTTTCAGCACAAGATGTCCAATTAGAGATTATCACTAAATTAAATTTTGTTAATAAAGAAAGTTAAGAACTTTATGCAAAGTTTTTATACTATGGACGTTGCCGATAATATAGTCTATATCTATATAGATATAATTTATATCCGTATCGGTATGTATCAAAAGATTTATATTGTTATATGAATATAAATTCATAATATAATTTACCCTTTATGTATACAATAAATCACCCGAAATATTAGATTTTTCCAATGACTTATTTCTATAAATTCAGATACCTAAGTTTTTTTTTTATTTTTACCTAAGTTACATGGATGAATATATAATTTCAATTTTATACATTTAGATCTCCCAAAGTGGAAACTTATGAATCATTGATCAAGAATGAGAGAATTAGTTCATAAATAAATGCCTCAAAAATTGTGTATAAAAATGAAATATATTAACGTAATAATCTAATGGTGTAAAAATCTCAGAGAAGATTTTCTATCGATATTTTGAGAATAATTTTATCTATAATCACTGAATTTTACTCATATTACAGTAAAATTATAAAATTTTTTTCGTCGTAAAAAAGTCAGTCAATTATATTTTTATTTTTTTAAAATTATTTTCAGCCAATTTTTCAATATGAATAACCAGAAATTTAATGCAACGGCTGACGTGTTACCGAAAATTTGACATAACAATTATATATCATAAAAAATTTAATATGACAGTCGAAAAATTAGTAGAAATAATTTTAATTACAATAAAAAAAATATAATTTAGTGATTTTTTTGAAAAATTTTTTTTATAATTTTAATAAAAGTAAAATTAACCCTGATATTTTGGTTTTGATATTGCTGTGAAGGTGGTTATTTGTCCAACATCAATCTAAAAGAAGTTTATACGAAGCTTCATTTCTTGGGCTCAAGCGCACCACCTCTACTGCGTGTCTTTCATTGTAGGTGCCAGGTTTCTATCCAATGCGGACAACGACAACGACAACAACCTTGTGCCCTTTGTCTCAAATACTCGAACGAATTTCACAAGTGAATCTACAAATTTTATACAATAAAATCTATAAATATATTATTCAATAATTATTTTTTTTAATAAAATTAAGATATATCAATGAATAATGCCACGTCATTTTCACATGCATCCGTATCATTTTGTCCCACCATTACAAACGGTCTAGATTAACTGCATATCCTATTAGTCAAATCTCAATCATTCAATGCTTTATGAGTTGAAATATATAATGATGATGTGATATATCTTAATTAATATTGAATTAGTCAGTAATTTAGGTGCTAAAATCCGTCTCTGAGAATTTCACCAGCAACACTTCCAAAACTTTTTTTTTCTCAATTTTTTTTCTTTTTTTAAATATTATCTTTCTTAAACAATAATAAATAATTTTTTTTGTGATTATTAATCTGAAATTACCATATATATATTTTTATTTATTTTTAAAATAAATAGTTATTTCATCCATATCTAAATTTTTATTTTTCGTAATTTTGTTATTTCGTCGTCTTATTATAACGTTTTATTGCAGCATTTTAGTATGAGTAATTTAGATAGATAAAATATATTCGATCCAACAGAGATAATAAATCAAATTATAATCGTTAGTATGTTACAGAATTGAAATTATACGTATTCTAGTCACTATAATATTATCAAATTTATAAATTTTAAGCCGATTTATTATGTTATTAATCTGTAAATTTTTTCATTTTTTTATCTTCTATAATTTTTAACAGATTTATATTTATTTCTATCAATGTATTCCTTATTTAAATAAATAAAATTATTTAAAAAAAAAAAGAATTTCACCAGCTGAGTATAGATGACATAATACATAAATATTAAGTTAAATTTTGATTTATTGTAAAATTTCTAATACCTTAAATTTGTTGTTATTTGAAATTCTTTTAGTGTTTTTATAAATAAAATATTTTATATTTTCAATGATAATAATAAATTTAGGACATATTAAAAAAAATATTAGAATCTAAACATACTGCAATAACTATAAATAAGATTTTATTTCTCTTTCTGTTTGTGTGTGTGTGTACCAAACGTATCTTTAAAGTATTAACATAAATTTGCAATATTCATCTAAATTCTAATTAAAAAAAATATAAGGAGAAAAAAAACCTCAAAATCCTGGCATCACCCACAAAATCGTCTCTAAGTTAAGGTTTGACTAATTATAAAAAGTGGGAGTTAATAAGGATTCCGTTCATTGTAATTGGGTTCATGAACATAACCATAATATATATAAAATAAAACAAGCTAGTATTTTATTTTTGTTATTTCTTTTAATAATGAAAAATAATTAAAAAAAAAAAAAGCAAATTGGTCATTCTAACAGCTGATTTTAGAATAAAAAAATAGATTTATACCAATTTTAATTGAATCAAAATTCCAATATGAACTCAAATAAAGATTAATGTTTTGTTCAAAAAATCTGAAAATTAAAATTGAATTTTCGTGTTGTAAGAAAAAAAATGAATTGGGGAAGAATTTTTTTTTTATTGAATGTTTTTGTTATATATATATATGAATTTTTCAATTTCTTTTGCCCACTCCTTTCTTGCAAATTTAGTATTAAGGTTTGAACTTTCAATTGCAAGGAGAAAAGGAGATCCATTGAATTTAGTTTATAATAGGAAACATCCATGTGGTTTTTTTTTTTTCCATTTTCCTTGTGAACCCATTCCACCATTTTATTTGGCTTTGAAACTGAAAGAAGTTTTAATCATTTTTAAATTTCTAGAATAAAAAATGCATTATTATTATCAATTCACTTAAAATAATGATTTTCTTTTTCATTAGAATTTAGGATGCATATATCGATAAACATAATTGATCATATCCTTGAAACTATATCTTTATATCCACATGACTTTTTCTATGTTTCTATGACAACAAATTGGGAGAAAAAAATTATATGCGATCCAGTTAGTCGAAGAATCTAAAATCTTTTAAATAATCTAAATTTGAATCTCACTAATTTCTTCATTTAATATATACTTAATTGAGAAATATAAGCTTAAATTTTACAGTTTTATTTTATAAAATTGAAATTATTTGTGACTCATTGGTTAAAGACTTAAAGAGTATTCAAACAATACATATTTGAATATCACTTATCCCTTCTTCCAACGGATGCTTGATATAAAAAAAATTAAATGCTAGCCACTTTAGGAGATATTCCTCACTCAAGTTGCTAGCTTCAATTATTAGTGGCAACTCCTAAATTTCCTACTCATTTTCCTTTTCTTTTAGTGTTGTGTGTCTTTTTATGAGAGTTGATTACAAAGATTTAGTTGTATTCTGCTATTAAAATTTAATCTTTTTTTTTTTGGGTAGTAGATCCTTTTGGTGAGTGTTGTAGATGAGAGATTAATAAGTTAGATAGGATTCATCTCTTTCTTTTTCTATTTAAGAGGTTCAAATTTTCCACAAGGATAACTTTTATCAAGAAAATGTAAATAAATTGATATAAAATTTTTCTAATTTAATTAAAAAATTTTAAGTTCGAGTGTGAATATATATACAATCCAATTAAATTTTAGATATTTACTTACAAGGGGAGAAAAACACGTGCATGGTTCCTAAACGTTGTAAATTTCTACAATTAATCTTTTGATTAAAAGAATATGAAAAAAAAAGAAGTAAAAAATGGACAAAATGATCAATTTTGACAAGTAGATAGACGTGTTTAGATCACCTTTTAAATTATATTTAATATCACCTCAAACTTGATACATGCTTTGTCTTTGTTTTTTTCTTTGAAAAAAGGATTGACTTAGCTTGATTTATATTCTAATTTGTAAGAATTAACGAAAATTTAGAGGCATCTTCAATGTGTAACTCCAAATTTAGAGCAATTTTTACTCTAAAATTCAATCATTTCAGCACCGAATATTATTTTATCTCCAACCTATTTACTTCCAATATTAATTTGAAAAGAATTTTTTTTATGGTATCCTATTTTCTTTATTCTAATTTAATTATCAACCTTATATTAACTTTCTTCCTATAATTAATATGGATAATTATTTTTTAGTTTCAAATTAAATGTTTAATAATTATTAATTTAATAAAATAATTAATTATTAATTTGATAAAAAATATTTTTATCAATAATTTAATTAGAAATTAAAAATTATTTTATTATGAAATCTAATGAAACATTAAAATTAATTTACTACATAATTTAATTAGAACAATATATAAAATTGATTATTATATTATGAAAAATATAATTAATTTTTAAAATTGAAAATATACATAAAATTAATTATTATATTATGAAAAACAAAAAAAATATATGGGTCCCACTTTTGGATTTATGAATATTGAATAGCATAATCTCCAGAAATGAAGTAAGATTTTGAGCAATATTGGAGATGGTTTGGAGTAAATTTAGCTCTAAATTTAGAGTTTTGAAATCACATTAGAGATGGTCTACTATTAGTAGCAGTTTGATATTTTTATAATATGAGCAAAAAAATTACTATCTCTATTTTGTCTACCAATGGGAAAAAAAAAAAAAATTAATTGATCCATCTTAAAATGTCTTATATTGTGCTATTGAGATAGAAGAAAAGGACTAAAAAGTACTACAAATTCATAACAAATATTCGAAGCACCAAAAGGACAATCTTTAAAAATTAAGATGTGTACTTTATTACTTTAAATAAATACTTAGTCATTAAATTGCTAGTTAGTATGCATACTTTTACCAAAATAGAAACAAAATTGAACTATTTAGATAATATATCAAAGCCCATTATTCAAATATTATTAACATAATAGTCCAACCAAATTTATGTAATTAAGAATCAGAAACTTGAATGCATGTTGTTGTATGGGCAAAATCTTGTGAGATTGATCCACCAGAAACTCAATTAAAAATGAATTAGTACTTCTCAATTGAGATCAAGAAATGGACCCTTTGCATAAAATAAAAAAAAAATTGAGAGATGAAATCAAAATGAAAATAAAAGTAGTGATTTTTTTTCAAAAGAAAAAATTTACGGTAATTAATTATTTTTGTCAGATTTTTATATAAAATATATGAAGTATTGTAATAAGTAGAGCGATAAGATATGATAACCAATAAATTTTAATTCAATGGTATTAGTTTAGTGATTCGATTTTCAGATTCAAATATTTAATTAGATTTTTTGTAAAAATGATAAAAATAGAGATGATAATCGGATAAGAATCAATTGGCTCTGACCTGAACTGGTTCTGAACGTATTCACATCAAATGTTTTGTCATGAAGACAAATATATATACATATATAGAATCAAAATATAACATTATTTAAAAATAAAAATAATTTCTATTTAAAAAAATTATATAATTAATTTATTAATAAAAATATTTTTATTAAATTAAAATAAATTTTTTTTAATAAAAATAGAAATCGGATCAGAGTAAAAATTTTCATCCCCATATGGCATGGAAATTTATAAAATTTTTCTTTCCATGGAGATTAGGATGGAATTATATATTTATATTTTCAGGATCAAGACAGAAATAGAGAAATCCACTCCAAATCCCTGTTACCGCTCTTGATAAAGATTTACTGCATTAGATCTACTATTTTAAAAAAAAGTAATTTTTCTAAGACATAATAAACAAATGCTATTAATATTTTAATATAATTTTTATTATATATTTATAATATGAATTTTTTATTTATAAAATATTAATATTTTTATAATAAAAAAATAGTACTTTATATATTATTCCCACGTTAGAAATATAAAGAAAAAATTGAATGAAATAGCATGAATAGCAATCTCAAAAAATATATCTATAAAATTAAAAAAAAAATAGAAAAAGGAAAGAACTTTATGAAGAAGGAGGCTAGGGGTGGTGAACCTTGGGAGGCACAAGCCCCTCAGTTTTCCAAAACCAGCAACTTGTTTGTCAGCAAAAGTACCCCACTTGACTTGAAATTAATACAAATCAGTTTGATTCAATGAACCCAACCTTTTCTTTCTCTCTCTAACAAATCCTATGCATCTTCCTAATTAATTCTTTAAATTTTATTGATTATTATACAAATACACTGCAACAAACCAAAACCCATCAAAATTTATTCCTTCCTTCTTCTTCCCATTCTACACATGCTTTTCACCTTCCCCTATCCTTCTTCAGCTTTGTTTTTTTTTCCTTTTCCCCAATTTTATTTCCCATCTATGAATTAACAAAATTAGAAGAAACCCAGAGAGAGATCTATGATAATTTGAAATTATTTCTCTAAGAAAGAAAGAGTTTGAGATACGCAAAAAATAGTATTTGATTGTGCTTTCCATCTTTGCCATTGCCTTGTTTGGAAGTTCCTCTTTACCTCTTCCACCTTCAGAAATTAGAGCATCTTTATAGACGTCACAGGTTAATTCCTTGTACCCATTTTCTATCTTTTTTCGTCTTTGTTCTCTTTTTCTGTTATTTATATAGAGAAGATTGCTAGCTTTAGTTTTTAGGTATTCATATTTCTCTCTTTCTGAGTCTTTTATTTAATTGGGTTTTATCATATTTGGGTTTGTTAAAATCTTCAAGATTTCTTATAGGAACGATCACTTGCACAAATGCAAATCTTGGATAGCCTCGGGCTAGTTTTTTTTCTTTTTATTTTCTGAAAAAAATTAGATTTTTGGCTTGAGAATTAGTAAATTTGATGAAGAATGGTGGGATCAGTGTATATTTAATGTTTCTTTTTAGTTTTTGTGGGTGATTTTTGGGTTTAATTGGTTAATTGTCATGGTTATGCATTAGTTAATTATCTTGGTCTAAATCTTTTTTTTTTTTTTTTGTAATCCAGTTGTGCAATAGGCGCCGAAGTTTCTTGGTTTTGAAGTCTCTTAAATTCTTTTCAATCAGTCAAGAGTACTGTAAATTTGGGTTTGAATCTGATTCCAAGTTCTGCGAAGTGCCCACATTTTGATCCAAGAACCATTACCATTCTGTTTTCTTTCGAAGAAAAAGAATTGAGGGCATCTGAATTGCAAATCTTGATCAAGTTGAAGAACATAGAGGAATTTGATTCAACTTCAATCCTTGTAATTTGAAAGAGAAACCAAATTTCTTGGTGTGAAAATCAATGTTGAAGAAATCAAAGCAAGAGATATATGGCATTGTGTGTAAACTACACTAGAAGGAAATTGATCTCATCATTGGCTTAAGGTGGATTTATTAAGAGTTAATTAAATGAGTTTTGCACATACTGAATCAGAATCAAGATTTCCAAGAACAAGCATAATCAATTTGCAAGATCATTGTCCAACAAAGATAATGGATGTGAGAGGAAGAAGAAAAGCCGCTAATCCACAATCTTCTGTATCATCTGCTGCTTCTGTTGCTCAAGCTCCATATAGAGGAGAGAACAAGAAAATGGAGTATCATCCAAAAAGATTGTCATCGCAAGGGAGTGGAAGAAGATTATTGCCATCGAGCTATTTTAGTCTAGAGTCCTTGCTTCTGCTTATATGTCTAACAGCATCTCTGTTGATTCTGCCATTGATACTGCCACCATTGCCTCCACCACCATTCTTGTTGCTTCTGCTTCCTATTGGAATCTTGGCAGTGCTTATGGTCTTGGCTTTTATGCCTAGCAATGCAAGGGATATAACATATACATATGTGTAAATGGTGTTTTCTCAAAAGTCAAAAAGAAAATGGCACCCCATTTTCTTTTTTAAAAAAGAAAAGCAAAATTAATCTCTTTGATACAAGTTTTGTATGTTCTCTAATTGTTGAAAGGAAAAAGAAAAGTTCTTTTATTTCTTTATAACTCATGGATCTTCATTCTTTCTTTGTGATCTTGATTTAGAGTTCATTCGATGTTTGTCTTATACTTTATACACCAAGGGAGGTAAATAATTTGGCATCATGGATTTTCTTAATACTTAAATTTTTTTTTTTTAAAATTATAAATAAATTCTTCAATTTTATAAAATTCATTTATACCAAATAGCAATGAATTCATAAAAGAAAGTAAATAATTATCCAATTTTATAAAATCCAAGTTTAATTGATAAAAGAAAGTTGGCATTTTTTTTATACTACTAAGAAATATATAATTTATCTACTCACATAAAACAAGTTCCAAATTATGCAGTAGATACATGAAAATATTCACTCTACTTAGAAAACTCGTTATGAAAATCACAAATTCACAGTGTTGGGAAATGGTGGAGGAAAATATGTCAAATTCTTAAATTTTACCTATTATTTTTTTTTTTTTGAAAAAAAAAAGTGAGCACAGCTCATAAACATAAAGACTAGCAAAAATATATCATGCCACAAATATTATGAAACAATCAATGAGCCAAACCCAAGGAATATATCATGCCACAAATATCATGAAACAACCAATGAGCCAAACCCAAGGAAGGATCTAGAAGAATATGACTTCCAACTTCATAGCTTGGAGAAATTGAGGTAATAAAATCAGCAGCAAAATTTGCCTCTCTGTTGATATGTGTAGAATAAATACTGGTAAATTGATTCCGCAAGTCTTTAATAGCTTAAATCAGATAATGACATTGGACTAGAGTAGGTCAATTACCTGAAATCATTTATATAACACAAAGATTATCAGATTCTATAAGAAGCTTATCAATGTGAAGGTTTCTAACAAGCTTCATTCCTTCATAAACTAACTAAAGTTCAACACGAACAATATCAAAATGACCTAGGTTGAGGACAAAACCTTGAACCCAAGAACCATCACTTCTTAAGAAGATCACCTCCAAAAGCTCACCTAGACACATAGTCAAAAGACCCATTCGTATTAAGTTTTGTAACGGGAGAGAGTGTATCTTGTAATGGGAGAAGAATCTTGTAATGAAAGGGCAAAATAGTCTTTTTAAATTTAATTTAATTTAATTTTTGTAATTTTAAATGAGTGATGGGTAGAACATATTGATATTTCCTTCTACCAAGTCCCACCATACCCCTAAAAAATATTAGGGACATGTTGGGACATAGTAGGAGAAAATATCAATATGTTCTATCCATCGTTCCCTTAAAATTATAAAAATAAAATTAAATTTGAAAAAACTATTTTGCTATTTCATTATAAGATTTTTCCCCATTACACTCTCTTCCATTACAAAATGCACTCTCCCCTCCCCGTTACAAGATGTCTTCCTTACACATAGCACCTAGGAGCTTGATCACAACCGCCTTCTACATGTTCTTATTTAGTTTTTCTACTAGCTCCTATGAGAAAAGGATGCCTTCCCTATCTTTTATCTCGTAATCCTCGTTAGGTACTACCTCTACAGTGTCAGTCTCCATCTCTATGTCAATAGTACAAGGTTTATTCTGGTCATTTTCACAAAAACGAACCGTTTTGGTAGCTCTAGTCAATGAAGGATGCAGTTAGGGATAATCTCCTTTTAGTAAGGGTGCAATGAGCATTTCACTTTTTCTTTCGTAATTTTACTTATTTTTTCAATTACATTGTAACCTTTTGACACCATGGAATAATAATTATTTATATATGAATTTCTTTTAGGAGTGTTTGGGAATTGGAATTATTTGAGGTAAAAAAAATAGGTTTAAAAATTTTCAATTATTAACTAATTTTTTAAATTCTTATAAATTATTTTTCTCAAATTTATTTTTTAAAAAATAACTATTTGCATTTTTTTTTATAAAAACAGTTTCAAAATTTAAAAAAAAAAACTAAAAATGAATATTTTTTTGAACAGTACTTTTTTCTTCAAATGCAATGCTAAATAAAATCTTAATTATATATATCAATTGGGAAAAATATTATTTTTGTTTATCTATTTTTGTATCAAGAAACATAAATTATTTTTATTTTCTTACTTTGCGAAATACTTACTTTATTTCAAAAAATTTCCCAATAACCTATCAATAAAAAATATGAATTCATTGAAATTGAAATATAATATTATTTGTTATTTAAAATATTTTGCACCGTATAATTCCTTTCTAAGGAAATTGGAATGACGACAATTGAATTGATGTTTCCAATATATATATATAATATTAAAATCAAAGAATAAAGCTAAGAGACATAATGATGATTTGGAGATGATGCATTTACGTGTTTGAATTAATTAATTTTGGTAATTACATTGTCACCACTTGCATTCTTTTGACCAAAGTCTTTTTTTTTTTTTTGTCCTATTTATACAAACTTGCGTTGATTTTCCCTCACTTGGCGGCACTTTCCCTTTTTCGCATTAATAGACAATTAAAATGTTTATTATTCTGAAAAACGTTTCTTATTTTACCAAAAAAAATCTTACTGATGTATTTAGATAGTAAATATTTATTTAAAATTGGAATTCAAAACTTCTTATTGATAGAAAAAAAAAAAAAATTCTCGCCATTTTATTTCACTCTTTAAAAATAAAATGTTTATTTTTAAGATACTTATATATAAAAGAAAGTTGGCATTTTTGTTTATATATAGTACAAAGATTAATAAAATGTATTCACTTGAAACAAGTTCCAAATTATGCAGAAGCTACATGAAAATATTCACTCTACCTAGAAAACTCATTTATATGAAAATCACCAATTCAGTGTTGGGAAATGGAGGAAAATATAACACCAAAAAGAGTGTTTGGCCAAATTTCTAATTCTTAATTTTTTTCATTTTGCATTCAAAATCCCTTTTTTGTCCACTTTACTTCTTGGAATAATTGCAAAAAATATACTGAATTTTTAATATTGTATCAAAATTAAATTTTATTATCTATTTTTTTATTTAAATATACAAACTTTTAAAATTTTATCAATTTATAAATTCTGGCAAAACTCTGCTGATATGGTATGAAATTGCCACGAGATTAAAAAGATTGTGCTAACTAGAATTTGATTAGAAAGCTGAGTCAATTTAAAAATTTTAAAACGTCATCGTTTTTATTTTTTCTAAAATTTTGAAACTTAAATCTTTCTGGTGAAATCCTACTTACAATAAAATTTTTGTTTCTCCTTACTATGTTAACTAGACAACTCCTAAACACTATAGTTATATATATTATTTTGTAAATTTAAAGTGAGATTTAGGTTTTAAAATTTTTTTAAAAATAAAAACAATGACATTTTAAAATTTTTAAGATGATTTAGTTTTCTAGTCAGTATAGCCGTTTTTATTTTACCAAAATTTTATATCATGTCAATAGAGTTTTACTTTAAATTTACAAGTTGATAAAAATTTTAAAAATTTATGCATTTAAATGAAAAAATTGAAAATATAATTTAATTTTGATATAATTTTAAAAGTTCAATTTATTTTTTATAACTATCCATTACATCTTATATTCTTTTTTTTTTTTTTTTTTTTTTGTCCATATTACTACTTAGTAATTTAAAAAAAAGTAACTTAAGTTACTTTTTTCTAAAATAATTATTAGGTAACAATATGGATTAAAAAATAAATAAAAGAAATAAAGTAAATAAAAACGTCTTTAGAGATCAAAATAGTAAAAATGAATAATTACAAACACTTGATATATCTTATACATTTTCAAATTCCACTTATTTTTTTAATTGCATTGTAACCTTTTGACTCAATCAATTTTAGTATGGAAAAAAAATTATGTATACATGAATTTCTTTTAATTATATATGTCAATTGGGAAAAAAATATTTTTGTTATAGATATCAATAAACATAAATTATTTTTTTCATTTTCTTATTTTGCAAAATACTTGCTTTATTTAAAATTTTTCCCAGTAACCAATCAATGAAAAACGGATTTTTTTTATAGTATACCTGTGTATTGGCACACCAGCATATGAACTATTGGCTGAGTATGTTATGATCTAAACTGTTCATTATATCAGTATATCAACCGTTTGATAAATATATTATGACTTGAGTCATTCATTTATTGGTAACATACCAACAGGGGCGAACCAAACTACTTTTTTTTAGTGGGATCAAAATTAAATAATAAAATATAAATATAATAAACTTTAATGTTATGCGTTCATCAATTACAATTATTTTTTTCAAATTTTCATATTTTGGTAATATTTTTGAATTTTCATCAATTTCAATTACAATTATTTCTTTAGAGAAAGATTTTCTTCGTTTGGAGGGTCTGTTTTTGTTTTGTGTTCTTGTGAATCCGAATAGGGTAGGGTTTAATTGAAAATTTATGTTTTTAAATTTTCAAAATTTTGATTTTTTAATTATTTTTTTAACTATTTGGTGATTTTTTTTAATTATTATTTAAGGAGATATTGAAAATTAGTTGAAAGAATGGGTGTACGGTATGAGAATTGGACTTAGAAGAAGAATTATCTATTCAGTACAACAACATGTGTCTAATTATTGATGCACAAATAATATGTCAAAATTTGTTTATCCATATAAGTAAGTTGTAGTCAAATTTATCTCCATAAAGAAAATAAAAATTCACACACACAAAAAAAATAGAGCATAATATTGTATCAAAATTAAATTTTACTATCTATTTTTTATTTAAATATACAAATTTTTAAAATTTTATTAATTTATAAATTCCGATAAAATTCTGCTGACATGGTATGAAATTCCCACGAGATTAAAAAGATTGTGTTGAATAGAAAATTAAATCATCTTAAAAACTTTAAAACATCGTCGTTTTTTTTTTCTAAAATTTTGAAACTTAAATCTTTCTGGCGAAATCCTACTTACAATAAAAATTTTTATTTCTCATTATTCTACTAATTAGACAACTCTTAAGCATTATAGTTATATATATTATTTTTCAAATTTAAAGTGAGATTTATGTTTTAAAATTTTAGAAAAAATAAAAACGATGGTGTTTAAAATTTTTTAAGATGATTTAGTTTTTTAGTCAGCACAGCCGTTTTTATTTTGCCAAAATTTTATATCATGTCTATAGAATTTTGCCTGAAATTTACAAGTTGACAAAAATTTTAAAAATTTATATATTTAAATGAAAAAATAGAAAGTATATAAATTTAAAAATTCAGTTTATTTTTTATAACTATCCTTTACATCTTATATTCTTTTTTTTTTTATCTATATTACTACTTAGTAATTTAAAAAGAAGTACCTTAATTTAATTTTTTTCTAAAATAATTATTAGGTAACAATATGGATTAAAAACGGAATAGAAGGAATAAAGTAAATAAAAACGTCTTTAGAGATCAAAATAGTAAAAATGAATAATTACAAACACTTGATATATCTTATACCTTTTCAAATTCTACTTATTTTTTTAATTGCATTGTAACCATTTGACTCAATCAATTTTAGTATGGAAAAAAAATTATGTATACATGAATTTCTTTTAATTATATATGTCCATTGGGAAAAAAATATTTTTGTTATAGACATCAATAAACATAAATAATTTTTTTTCATTTTCTTATTTTGCGAAATACTTGCTTTATTTTAAAATTTTTCCCAATAACCAATCAATGAAAAATATGAATTTTTTTTATAGTATACCTGTGTATTGGTACGCCGGCACATGAACCATTGAATGAATATGTTATGATCTAAACCGTTCATTATGTCAATATATCAACCGTTGGATGAATATATTATGACTTGAGTCATTCATTTATTGTTGACATACCGACATGGGCGGATCCAACTATTTTTTTTAATGGGTCAAAATTAAATAATAAAATATAAATATAATAAACTTTAATATCATGCATTCATTAATTACAATTATTTCTTTCAAATTTTTATATTTTGGTAATATTTTTGAATTTTCATCAATTTCAATTACAATTGTTTCTTTAGAGAAAGATTTTCTTCAGTTGGAGGGTCTGTTTTTGTCTTGTGTTCTTGTGAATCCGAACAGTGTAGGATTTAATCGAAAATTTATGCCTTTGAATTTTCAAAATTTTGATTTTTTAATTATTTTTTAACTATTTGGTGATTTTTTTTTTAATTATTATTTAAGGAGAGGTTGAAAATTAGGTCTCTTTTATAAAATTATTAGTAGAAAGAATTTTTCAATGATATGAGCAATGGAATAAAAAGAAAAATTATATATTCAGTACAATGATATGTGTCTAATTATAGATGCACAAATAATATATCAGAATTTATTTAGTTGTAGTCAAATAATTTATCTCTATAAAGAAAATAAAAATTCACACATAAAAAAATAGAGCATATAAGTGGAATCAAATTATAATTTATATATAATATATAAAAAAAATATTTCAGTGGGATCAGCTGCATATTGATCCGTCCATTCATACCGATACATCAACGTATAATAGTCTTTGCCATAAAAAATATGAGTTCACTCGAAAGAAATTTTTGAAATATAATATTTTCCACCGTATCATCCATTTCAAAAAAAAATTTGAATAACGATAATTGAATTGATGTTTTTTTTTTTTTTTGACATAAAAAGTCTATATATTGAATTGATGTTTTCAGAAAATAAATAAAAAGTCTATATATTTCATATATGAAAAGGTAAAATATTATAAAATCAAAGAATAAAGCTAAGAGGCATGATGATGATGATGATGCATCCACACCACAATACTTACGTATTTGAATTAATTAAAGTATAAGACCTATTCTAATGGTTTATTTTTGTGATTTTACTTTTTTGGATTTTTTATCCAAATTATTTTTTATATTTTGTTTTAAATACATTTTATCTCCTAAAAATTTAAAAATATGATATATATGATCATTATATATGATAATGTCTCATATCAGAAAAATACATTAGCATATAAAATATATGCACTAATTAAAAAACTTATAATAAAATTTAAATTTTTAAAAAATAAAATAAACAAAAAAACGAAATATAAAAAATAACTTCAACTAAAAAAATCAATGAGGAAAAATAATAAAGGTTGCCGAATACACTGAACATGTGTTTTGCCATTAATTAATTTTGGTAATTAAATTGTCATCACTTTGCAATGTTTGACCAAAGTCTTATTTAGTGGTGGAGTCGGGCTTTCTAGGGAATAAAGAGATAAATTCTAAGTAAAAGAGGATAAATAGCTAAACATTTAATTTTATAGTATAAAAATAAGTTTTTAATATTTTTTATAAAAGAATAAATTTTAAAAAATAATATAAATTTATATATTATTATATATATTTTAAAAAGTTAGGGTAAAAAAAAACTATTTGGTCTAGATTTATATTGTATAGGAAAACATTTGTCTAGAATTGGAACTCAAAATTTCTAATTAATAAAAAAAAAAATTCTCATCGTTTATATTACTTCTTGAAAATAAAACTTTTATTTAAAGGCTAAACATAAAAAAATAATAAGAATAATTAAATCATTTACAGAAAATAAATATTTATTAACACATATGTGAGACTCATCTAATCCATCAGTCCCCTTAGATTGGTAAAGGTATAACTTTGTGCCTAACAATACAATTCTATTTAATAATCCAATTTTCAATTAATTATGATCTAATATTGCAATTTCTAATTTGCAGTTAGGCAGATGACTACAAAGTAAAAACTATTCAACTATATATTTAGAAAAAATAAACTCTGGAACTTTGTTTAGTCAACTATGGCGATTATTGAAAACTAATTTTACTTGTGATTCGCTATTTCAAGTTTCAACATTGTAAATGCCCAATATAGTTTTTTTTTTTTTGTTAAATTAAAAAAAAAAATCACGAACTTGGTACTTTATCACAGTTATTATCAATTCTTTAAAAATTTGAGTTTAATTATATGAACTTTAGATTTTGTAACAAATCTTGTCTCGGGTAAACTATAATCACTCCAAGCCTATATGAAAAAATATTAAAAATATAAAACAATGACGTGGAAAATACAATGAAACTAATGTGGAAAAAAATTATCACATGAGTATATAAACAAAAACGGCGTCATTTTGCACATCAAATTAATCTTCCTATCTAAACTAAAATAATATTATTTGACTAAGAAAGAAACAAATCATATTATAACGAGATCTATTTTGAGAAAGTGACAATTTTGAGAAGGAGATTCATGAATATATTTCAACAAATACGGTTTTCAAAATGGTACCGTTTTGTTTTTATACTCATATAACAATTTTTTTCACATCAGTTCTACTGTGTTTTATACGTCATTGTTTTATATTTTTAATATTTTTTCATATTATCATCACGTAAATTCGGAATGAGGTACAATCCACTTAAGATAAGATTTATTACAAAATTTAAAATACATATAATTAATCTCAAATTTTTAAAAAATTGATCAGATAAAATTCAAAGTTGATAATTTTTTATATATATAATTTAGCCCTTTTTTTTTTAAATAACTAAAAGGAAGAATTCATAGCACCCGCCCAAAGTTAAGAATTGCCATGGATGAGAATGATGGCAACAAGATCCATGTGGGTGGCTGCTGGTCAAAGTGCCATGTGAATTGTGAAGTTTGAAGGTGAAACAAGAACATCAGCTCTAATTTAGGACCAACATCTTAGGTAGGTGTTGTACTTTTCATACCAAATTCAAAAGCATTTCACTCTCCACCACCCCATAATACTCATAACTTCTTAATTTTCAACTCTTTCTTTTTTCCTCCTTAAGCATGCTTGTAAGCCTCTTAATTTTCATTTAAAGTTGTAAACAAATCGAACTACCCGTAAATTATTCGAGCTCAATTGATAAAATATTCGAATTCAACTTAAAATTAATCGAATCAAGATTAAACTTAAGTAATTTGAATAAGTCAAGTATCGCAATACCCAACTCGTAAAACTCTGAAACTTTTAATAGAATCAAATTAACACAAATCAATTTTACATCAATTTCAAGTTGAGTCAAATACACTATTTATTAAACTTTTTAGTTGATTTGAACTTTATCAAGTTCAAATATTTTTCAAATCGAATTACAAACAATTAGAAAAGCTTGCGAGTTAAAATCAAGGTCGAACATCAAGTTTTTTAATATAGTCAAATTCAAACTTAACATTAAATCAATTCGACTCGATTGCACTTCTATTTCAACTGATATCTAAGAAAATAACAAAAATAAAAGAAATATAATAGAAACATTATACTCTGCTAATTTACATTCGCACCATCTATCAAACCTTTGTAACAATAGTTAGTTGCTTTGTGTGATATACATTACAGATCAACATGTGAATCCATTAACAGATGATATATGCTATAGGGATTGATTGATTGATTGATTGCAGACATGTAAAGATTTTTTGCCAACCCACCTATATGGAAGGAAAAAGCTTTCTCACCTTAACCACAGCTGAAAATATTTTATTGTCTCTTGCATATATGAACTACAAAGAGGAAAAACTGCAGTGAAAAATCTGCAACATCAACATCTTCTAGCCAACGCTGGGGGCATGAACCAAAAACGGAGGAAGGTGATGCTCCAAAACAGTCATTAGCTCCCTGCCCTGACTCACCCCTTCTAAGGTTCCACCCCCCAGCCTTCTCACGGCTTCAACTAGCTGTCCCCTAAGCCTTTGCGAAAATAAAGGACCACGAGCTGCAATACATTCTCTGTACAATGGAAGGTAAGCAATTGCCACCCTAAGAGGACCCGGCAGATCCCTTAAGCAGATATGAGATCCACCCCAATTCAAAATCCTCACAAGGTTCATATAATGTTCTTGTCCTTGCCTTAATCCATCCAAGAAAGCTGCCTCTGACCAGTGCTCCCTAAGAAAAGCCCTCAGCTCAGGGGCAACAGCGTCATCATCAGACCTAGCAATGCTGTCTGCAACAGCATAGGTAGCAGTGGGATCACCCAAGAAATCAGAACGAAGGAGAAAAGCGACACCATCTAGAGAGCCACCACTTCGTTCACCAGCAGCCTTGAGAATTTCAATGCTAAGGGCCGCAAGAACATGCTGAGGTACATGAGGGAGAAGTGATGCAGCAACATCAACTTGGCTACTAGAGGTGGCAGCTGTAAGCGCAAGACAGAGCTCCATGTCACGGCAACCCCTGTTCACAAACCACTGGACAACCTGCATACAGCCTCTTTCTGCTGCTCTCATTAAAGGGCCTAAGAAAGCTATCGCATTTCCCTCTTCCACTAGGCATTCCATTGTGCCAATTTTGCAGTAGTGAGAAGCAAAACCAAGGGCCAGATCAACATCAACATCCAAGCTATTCCTTTGTGCAATCTAAGCAGTCAAATCCCACATTAGATAATAAAAAAATCATAAGCAAGAGCCAACAGAAACAGCATTAACAAAAACTCTAATATCCCCTCCTAATCCTTCCCCCAACCCAAAATCGCTAAGCAAACAATTCAACTTATATGCTCAATCAAAAACCTAAAAACAAACTTGAATAAGATTCATGAGGACATAAAGTAATAATTTCAATAAACTAAGTTTGAGAAAGAGTAGAGATTATTTGAGCCAATAGGCTCAATATCTGGCCAAATCATGCGCAGAAACCTCAATTACTTGAGGGTTTAATGTCAACTTCGAATATGCAAGTTCTAATATGATCTTTGTGTTCTTATTTTATGCAAAAACACTAATTTCCCCAACCTTAGTGAGCCCTAGACCTTGAATAGAATTATGAGAGTTGGATTCCTAGAGTGTTAAATATTACAAGCAAAATAATTTTTAAAGATATACAGCGATCTTTCTGCTTTCCAACCAACAGTTGAGAAACTTTATATCCACGCATACTAGGCTACTAGCTTCATGTTTCAATAAAAAAAAAGGGAGGCAGACTAGCTTCAAGAGATCTATGTATAGCATGACCGAAACATAGATATATACATATATGTTCCAAAGATTAGATCAAGGAAAATATCCTTTAAATTCTGGAAATATACACTCTTTTATAGCAAAGTTAGCTAGCAAAAAAAAGTTACAGCAACTCTACTTTGCAGGCCTTTACAGTGGATGCTATACAGTTGTTAAACAGGCCATCCACATCACTAATTCAACTCATGTATCATCAATCATAGATATTGGGCTTGTTAGGACTGGAGGTTGCAAAATAACTATTGGTAGCCACTAGCCAATGGTTGGATATAGAAGGAGAATTAGATGTCACAGGAAGCCCAGCTGCAGCAGCTAGAAAACTTTATTTTGGCATTCAGTTACGATTTTGGACTGTCAAACATCAGTTTTTAAAAAACTGCAGCACCACACCCCACACTAGTGAATTCGAGGCCAAATGCTAACCTAACCACTGGCTTAGAAAAAGCACCCAAACACCCAGTCATGTAATTAACAGAAGTGCTCTTTCACTAAAACATGATGATGCTAACTTATTTTTAGTATTCCATATAAAAATCCTAAGCAGATTTGATTTTAGAGAAAAAACAAACAAACAAAAAGCCCCTAAGCTTGGAAAACTGCAACTTCCATGAAAGGAAAATTGAATCCACCCATTTACTTCAGCTTTCAATCTCAGATATCATTCATAATCATGTAAGAATGCCCAATCAACAACTCCATGTCTGAGTCAATCACAAAACTTCTTCACAATCTGCAACCTCTAGTAAACTTTACATATCAAAGAGAAAAAAATGTATGCCCAATTCTTGCTCAGTTCTAAGATTCATTCGACTTTCACATGAAAATTATGCACACCCTATTAAAAGAAACAGAAAAAGAAAAAGAAAAAGAAAGCAAAAAGGAATTTAACCACCAAGCACTTCCCAATAACATCACCTGCTAAAGAATAAAGGTTGGCAATTTGACGAAATATCGAAACGTATCTCTTGCTTGCAGTCTAACCAAACTAGCAAGGAACTACATTTTCAAATAAATAAACTTTTTTTTTTACCTTAGAACAATTAGACGGAACAGAATTGAACAGAAATTGAGATCCATTCTGAAAAATAATAATTACCTGCAATAAGATGCGCACAAGTTCTGTACTTCCAAACCGAGAGGCTTCCAAAAAACACTGGTTGACATTGTCTGCACCTCCTTCAACCAGCATACCAAGCAATCCTTGGATTGCAGTAGCAGATATCCCAGATGCCCAGCCAGGATCAAATGAGCTAGAGAATAAAGTAAGGGGAAAACAAGCTGCATCAAAGGCCTCTGTGAAATCTTTCCCTGTGAGTTGATTGCCAGCAAGGTCTAAAAATGTCTTGAATGCAGATAACTGGAGTTGAATCTCAATGGCTGAGTTATGACTCACTTTATCTCTATTCCCCTGGCAACGAGAATGGAAACCTATACATTTCAAGGCCCATTCAGTAAACTTTTGAACCTTAGCACCAGCTTCTGCCTTCAAGACCTCATCCCCATTGCATTCTTGAAGACGCTCGTGCAATCTGATGCATAAAATGACAGAACAAAAGTGGCACATTAACAACATGCTAAAGCCCAATGTATCATTCAGTGTACACACTGTCAATAACTTGTTGAGATGACATTAATGGTTGACTTTTCCAAATAAAGGAAAATGCGGTTTTTGCCATAGCAAAAGACTAAAAAATCCTTTCTCTACACTTGAGGATACTATTTCATACCAACAAATCCCTCCCAAGTATTTTCCTTTCAATCTATGAATGATTACATGCATCCGAAAATATTTTCCAAAAACACACCAGAAGAACTTAAGCACAGACACTGTTTTCTTCACATTTAAGCAAACTAAACAATCTCTTTGCAAAATATCTCCGACTAAAAATATAAAAGAAAAACCGACAAAAGTTAAAAAGGAAAAAGAAAATATGAAAGACATGCATAAAAATACATGAGCATGAATAGAGGAGAGATACTTGAAAATTTAAAATTTAAATATACATATTGTCCCTTACACTGTGAAAAACCAAAGAAATGCACACCTTGTTCTCAAAGAACTCACCATTCATTAAAATTGACACATTAAGTACATAGAACATATGATTTCTTTTGGGAAATAGTACCATTCCATCTTATTTGCTTTTCTTCAACAAAATAAATCTCTTTCCACAGCTTATAGGTTTTGCTTACCTTATATATATGAGCACAAACATGTGAGCATCAGGAAAGTAAATAATTATGTCTCATTAATTAGAAAACGGCTGAAGCTGCAATTTATCTGCTCAAGTCATCTAAAAGTGACATTTAAGCCCTTGTTGTTTCTTGGGGTCCAATTGAACCATCAATCTTCTATTTTGGGCCCCTCTTTTTTGTCACAACTAGTTAACTCCCTTATTGGGAGAATAACAGGGGACATTTTAACCATCTGTCCCTTCTTTGTTTCTACCACTCTCTCAGATATCCATCAAGAAACCAAAACAACAAACAAAACAACAAAACAAAACAAAAAACAAAAAGAACAAGAAAGAACTTGTAACTAATTCAGCATGAAATGTCCATACTGCAAACTTTCTTTATTCACTCTGAACCAACTAACAAACAAACAAATAGTGTCTGCATCTTCAATCACTGAAGGCAAAAGCCAAAACCACTGGTACAGTCCTCAACTTCTATGTTTCTATGTGGCTTTGGATCTTGAAATCCAATCTTTGGCATGTTTGCTCAAATCCCTTAATCCCCACCATTCAACCAACCAACGGAAACAACTCCACCACCTTCATTTTTCAGAAACAGTCTTTACCAGTTACGCTTTTCCGCAGGCAAAAATTGAACAAAAGTAAACTCAGCATGGCAGCATAAGTAATGCACACAACCTGTTCAATGAATTGCCCAAGAGAAGCTGCATTTCATGGAACAATATGATAGAGGGCAACATGAGGTCTGAAAACAAAGAAAAATTTATGGAGCTGCTTATTTGATGCCCTACAAGAATGATTATTGTGGAACATGATCATTTTGGGGGTTTGTGAAAGTATGGAAGCTGGATATTGCTAGGAGGTTATTTGATGATGTGCCTAGGAGAAATGTGGTTGTATGGTATTATATTATTCATGGTTATGCTAAAAATAGGTGTTCAAAGGAAGCTGTTAGGCTGTTTAAGAAATTAATTTGAAACTGTTTGAAAAATTATTCGTTGATATATGTGTATTAACTACCGTTATTGGCACCTCACTAATTTGGCAGCTAAATGTGGCAAGCAAATATGTGATTGAATTCTAATCAATAATCTGGATTTTGACTCTATTGGCATCTTCATTAACTAATTTCTATAGAATGCGACAGTGATTTAGAAATTAGAATATGATGGTGGAGATAGATGACTTCTCTTTGTCAGCACTTCCTACAAGCAAAAAACTGTGGTAGAACGAATTAAGCTAGATATATACAAGCAACAAATAGAAGATTCATGGTTCAATTGGACCAAAAAGAAATGAAGTTTCTTAATTGTTACTTTTTGACAAGTTCAGAGGTTAAATTGCACCTTCACCCATTAGAAAACCATGGCACAAGATATGCATGTTTCGAGAGTGCCCCACATATAATACAGATAAAACATGCACAGACATTCTTGTCAGTTCAAAGAATGATAAATTGCACAAACATGCATTCACATTATATAATTAATTTCTGAAACATGATAAAATTTATAATATCTTAACATTGGAAAACACTTGACATTTACCACAAACTTCTCAAAAGAGATAAACATTATGTGACAAACAAAATTAAAAAGAAAGGCATTGTAAGACAAATTGCACAAACATAATGTATGAAAGTACATATATCTCGAACACCTTAGCAAAAAAAAAAAGCAAGTGTAATACAGCAATCAAAACAACTGTAAATTTTACAAGGGAAAAAAAATAGATATAGGGCAACTTAGAAGGGGAAAAGCAAGCAGATGACCTTCCTCCAATAAGGGTTTTGCCAGGAACATAAGCAACAACCAAAAAAGAGCAAGAAGCATCAGATACCAAAAGCATAAGACATGGGCATCTAAGAATTAACCATAATATCTACAAAGCAACTATAGATAAATTTCACATCATAATAACTATGATCAGGCCTATGATGTTAGAATAGAAATGAACACATGAATTCCAAGGACAAATCTAAGGTCCATAGAGCCTTATCTGCTGCAAGAAAACATAAGCATATACACACATTGCAGAAGATTTTAAACATGCATGCAGATTATCGAGTTCAACCAATACCTTCCAAATTTATGATATTATAACCATTCCTAAAATATCAGATTTTTATTTGATTACTTTCTTTGTTCTTTTGTATTGGTGTAGTGTGGCGGTTGTCCAAAGCATACCTCTGAGCCATCACGGTTACCGTATCAGCAAGACTCATTGTTCGGCTCTGGCAAGCAGAAACACATGAAGCCAAAAATGAAGTCCTAAGAGCAGCTCTAGTAAAGTCATAAGCACCGTTGGCAATGATCTGCTTAATCAATCCAGTTATCCCATTAAGCTCTTGCTCTGTGCTCAAAAACCAAATTGAATCCAGTGTAATGCACAAGGCGTCATTAAGAGTCTGTGGATCTGCCAACAAAATCAAGCTCTCAGCAAGCTCCCAATCGTGGGAACTCACTGCACCCTGGAACAAACGACCTAACTCAATCCTGTCTTGTTTAGTGAGTTTTTTGTCATGGCCGATATTCTCTTTCTTGCCAATCTCAGACTCTGTTACAATCACATGCGACTTGAGTTTCTTTGCACTGCTATGATACACATCGGACCTTCTGGTTTCTTTACCTATAAGGGATCCCTCACTTGAGAAAACTACATTACTTCCCTCACCTTTTTCTGATGTCAGCCGTCGAATTTCATTCTTTGAACTTCCAATTTCATTCTCTTCAATTTCCATGTCAGCATAAGAGGATTCTTCACGGTTAACCTCATGAGCGATGCACATATCGGTCCCCTCAACACATACTATCTTCTTTTCCATTTTTTCTCACTAAACAAACACGGCAGCACAAGAACTTAAATTTACCTTGCTCAAGTAGACAATTAATTCTCCCCGGAAGTAAAAGGCAACATCCTAGCAAAAGCTACTAAACTGAAAAGCCTTCTATCAGAATAATGTAATGATTCTCGTTCAAAATCCCAATTCCATCAAAAGAAATGTCAATAGCCTAAAAGCTGAAACAATTTCCTTTCCCTTCTTTCAGACAATTAACAGCTCCAAATAACTCCAGCCAATCAAAGAGTGAAGATAAAAAAAAAAGAAAAAAGAAAAATCAGAACTCCACCCAAAATCAAAACCCAAGAGGTTAATTTAGCTTTTCAGGATAAATTTGTATTGGCATTCATGAAATCATCCGAATCAACTCCAAACAAAGCACAACTGATAAAAACAAGCAAACCCACTTAATTCTGGGAAATGGGCACACAGTCTCCATCAGCAGAAACCCTAAAATACTGAAACCACTCCTTCATCAATCGAATCGAGAATCCAGAACCAAATCCTAAAACAAAAGGTACACGAATCAACATGTAACTCAATTTCTAAAACAGCAAAACAAATTAAAAAAAAAAACCAAAAATATTCCGATAATAAACTTAAAAAAAAAAAGGCCGTTTGGAGATTTTTGAGAATAAATGAAAAAGTAAAGCAAAGAGATGAAAAATTTTCAGAAAGCAGAAAAATAGAGATTAATATATATAACCAACCTGAAGTGAAAATTAAATTAGAGAGACGCAGAGAGAGAAAAGGGGAAGAGGAAAACCCTCTGCCTCTGGTATTTGAGTATTTAGGAAAATTTTTTTGATCTTTTTTAGATACCCAACAAAAACAATAAATAGCTTTGTTTCCACTATACTCAAATACTCTTCCCCTCTCACTTGATTTTCGGATTCAAAAACTCATTTCTAAATCCCGAAATTATAAGAATTATTTAACTTTTTGTTTTATTTAATTAAATATTTTAAAACTACTATTTTTATTTAATCCTATTTCATACATATTTAATATTTTAAATAATAATATAATATTATTTTATTCATAAAATATATAATTTTGCCATAAAAAAAATCATCACTACTGTAATTTTTATAGTCAATAAAAAATTGATGATAAATTTTAGTGGGACAACTTCAACTTCAACTCCAGCTCTTCAGCTTTCCTCTTTTGCACCTCAAGCTTTTCTTCTCATCAATGGCCGCGGTTTCTACTGCTTCACCAATTCCAGTTTTTGTTGCCTCACCGCCACCAACTACACTGGCCATGATTTATACTATCGAATTATTGACACTTCAACTTTATAGCGTATCATATTTTCGACACAAATACAGAACGTTTTATATGAATTTTGTAGTTTTAAAAAAAATAAAAACACGTTACAAATACATTTTCTCTTTTATAAAACATAAAATCTCTTATTGACACCAATTATTGTTCAACTAATTTGATTATATGTCATTTTTTTAAAATTTTATATGAAAATAAAAATTTAAAATATTATTTTTAAATTTAATTATTTATAAATTTATTTTTATATTTTTAATATTTACATATTTTCTTCACATGCCTTTTTTCTAATATTTATATAAATATTGTTGCCTGACCGCCACCAACTACACTGGCCATGATTTATACCTATGAATCATAGACACTTTAACTATATAGCGTATCACATTTTCGACATCGATACAAAACGTTCTATATGCATTTTGTAGTTTTAAAAAAATTAGAAGCACATTAAAAGTACATTTTCCCTTTTATAAAACATAAAATCTCTTATTGACACCAATTATTATTCAACAAATTTGATTATATGTCATTTTCTAAAAATTTTATATGAAAATAAAAATTTAAAATATTATTTATAAATTTATTCTTATATTTTTAATATTTACATATTTTCCTCACATATCTGTATTCTAATATTTATATAAATATCGTTTTTCAGTGTCTGTACTACATAAATTTATTAACCGAAAACAATTAAGGTTGAACTCTCAATTTTATAATTGAGAAAATTACTATTTATCTTTGGTGTTTGTATAATATAATGGTACATTTTGAACTTTAAAATTATACAATTTGTTTTTTTATTTTATTATATTTTACTAGTATGTCATTTTGTTAGATTTTTTGTTAAAAAGACATTAATAGTAAAATAATAAAGAAAAATTATTATTTATTCTATAAAATTTGACATATTGTACTAATATTTTTGTAAATTTGATATATTGTACTAGTACACTCCTGAAATATGAAATATTCTACTAGTATTCTTATGAGAAAAAAAAGGTAAATATCTTTAATAGAAATATTACATAGTTTAATGAAAATAAAATAAATGAGACAAATTATATAATTTTTAAATCTCATAAAATACTAATTTTTTATGTCAAATTTCACTAAATAAATAGTAATTTGAGTAAGATATCATGTTTGGTGATGTATAAAAATTGGAATTAAATTGATTTTAAGTTTTTCAATGATTTTTTATTTTTACTTTTGTTTTTTTAATACATAAAATTATTTATATATTGAAAAATTATTTAATTAGTAGATGAACGTGCTAATTGATGACATTTGCATATAACGGTTGTCTGCAGGGTTGTAAAAACCGATTCGGTCAATGAACCGAAAAAGTCAGCGAGTCACCGATTTAAGGTTGAACTAAAGTTGAACCGATTTACGTAGTATTTTTATAAAATATAACATGTTTCATATATAATAAAACATAATATGTCTCATATATAATAAAAATAGAGAATAAGTTGAAGATCTTTTTTAGTGTACAAGAATAATATAACATGTCTAATATTCTCTTTTTTATTTTTTAAAAAAAAAATTATATTTCATATATTTGTATAACTAAACATTTAATTAATTATTAAATGTAAATGTAATTTTTCAAGCCAAAACTTTCAAATTATAAAAGAAAAATAATATTAAAAAGAAGTAAGAAAAAATATAAAAATGAGTGAACAATTTCATATAAAAAAGTAAGAATGAAGATATCATATCATTTTATAAATAAGAGCGAGTTAATCGTTTAAAAACATATTTATTTTGACTAATATGATTAGTTTATAGTTAATCCATCTAGTTTTGGAGTCAATTTTTTTGTTGAACGGTTGAATTTATTAAATTTGACCAAATTTAATAATTAAATTTTTTTTTGCAAAAAATAAAAAAAATCCTGAAAACCGGACAAAACCGGCCGGTTTATAGTTTTTTGGATTGAACCGACCAGGTTGTCGGTTTTTCCACCTAGTTGTTTCACCTCCGATTTTAGGAGTAAAAGCCATCTAGCCTAAGAATCGATTCCCAATTTTTTCGATTAAACCGATCGAGCCAGTTTGATTTTTACAATCATGGTTGTCTATCCGATTATAAGTAGAATTAGAATTGATTTAAATAAATACCTAAAAATACATTTAAATAAATATAATAGTTTAAAATTTTAATTAAACACAGTAAAATGTTATGACCGAGTTAATTAACTCGGTATAATTTAGGATACATAAATAATTTTTTTCTAACTTAATATCTATAAGATTTATAGCATAATAGAAACCATAAAATATTATTTATCTCAAACATACACTTACTTTTTTAAAATAGTTATAGAAAGTGTAAAAAAAAAAAGTGAGAATCTTAAATTCTATATTAAAATTTTATTTCAATACATGTGATAATATTTATACAAATAAACTTTAGGAAACATTACTATTTATACTATCTAATTTAATATAATACACTGACATTTCTATAAAATTTGAAAAATATACGATTTGCTTCTTATAATTTGATATAATATATTAATACTCTCGAAATTTGAAAATTATACTATTTATTTTTAAAGTTTTGATATATTATATTAATATCTCACTGTAAATTTTATCTACTAGATTAATACTCTCAAGCAAATAAGAATGTTCATTTTTATTAGTGTATTATATTATTTTTTAAATATCAGAAATACTAATATATTATGTCAAACTCTATAGAATAAATAATATATTTTTCAAATTTCAGAAAGATACTAGTATATTATGTCAAACTAGAAAGAGTAAATAGTAATTTTACCTAAATTTTATATTCTCTATGTCTAAAAAAGATAAATCTAGTTATATTTTCACATATATTAAAAAAATTAGTTAATTTAGTTAAATTAATAATATTTACTTAATATTTTTTTAAAATATTTTCTATTTATTATTATTTTGAAAATAACAATCTAATATTTTTAATGTAAGATTCAAATTAATACTGATATAAAATTTTAACTTTTTATGTAAATGTAATATGTTTTGTTAAAATTTAAGAGAAGATGAGAATTTTGTTGAGAAATTGAAAAATTGAAGAGAATAATAGTAGTTAATAATAATAGATGAGTAAATTAATTAGAAAAAAGGAAGAGAATAAATAGAATAATAAAGAGTGACAGGCACTTGAAAGTGAGAGTCACCAGAAAACCACAAAAGGAGAGAGAATTTGGTGGGGACCATGTTTGGAACGCCTCTCCACTACAATCATTACACATTTTCATGATTCTCTTCTTTCTCTTTCATTGAGTCATCCTCTTCTGTTTTGTCCTTTTATTTCTCTTTGATTGCCAACCATTTTTTTTTTTCTTTCAATTTTTATTTTTATTTTAAAATTTTATTTTTTTGGCTTATGATAGGGGCACCCCACCTTTCTCTTCTTTTGGCATATATAGTTAGGAGGATGGCAATCCGATCCGAACTCACGGATTTCAATTCAAATCCATCTTGAAGAGGACGATTTTTTATTATTTTTTTTTGTTTTCTTCCATTTCGATTTTAAAAAATATATGAATTTGTATTATATTTATTGTTTGATTCAAAAAAAAGTTCGAAATCCATTTATTTTGAAAAAAATTTTATCCATAAAATATTTTTTATTTCCAAAAAATTTATAATTTTTTACCAATGAGAAATTCTTGTCAATTTTTTTATTTTAAAATTGCTATTAATAAATTAATAATATTTTAATACTATTATTGATTTTTAAAAAATAAAAATAATTTCCATTTTTAAATTTAAATAATTATTTTATTATTATTACTAGTATTATTGTTTTACCCAATATACTATTAATATGCATTAAATTATTAATAAAAAGAGGTATTTTCATTAAAAAAAAATCTTCAACTTTCACTTTTACATCAAAATAATCTTTATTTTTTAACTATTAAATATACATATTTTTAATTTCATATTAAATGTAGCATCATAAGGAATTTAATTTGGTTTGATAGTAACGTGATACTCTAAATATATTTTTTTTATCCAAATGATTCTCATACTGGAAAATATGTATATATTGATTTAGTTATATATATACAGATCTAGCCTATATACGACTAATATTAAGTAGATATATTTATATTTATGCAAACTCAAAGCCATTTAATATTTAGTTATGTACACATCTATGTATTTTTTAACTATTGTCACACTATTTTAAAAAAAACTATCACATTAATTTAAAAAAATAAATGTCAGATATATATATATATTAATACATATTAGCAGTGTCAAATTAAAAAAAATTAGGTTCGAAGTGTCACATAACTACTAAATCAAATTAAATTTTTTCTAAAAACTACATTTGATATAAAATTGAAAGTATATATATTTAAAAATTAGAAAATAAAGAATAGAAATTTTGATAGTTTTTTTTATATATAATTTGGCCATACAAAAATAATTTTTAGTTTATGGCAATATAATTAGACATTATAAGGTATAATAATTTTCCATATTGCAAAGATTAATTTGTAAGATATAAAGAGAGAGTTACTATTATTTATATTTTATTTTTCTATTATTTTCAAACTCTTAAAGTAATCAATTTTATTTTTAAACTTTTTTAACCATGAGGTAGATTTGATTATATATACTTAATTAATAATAATAAACAGTAAAATTGAAAATTGATTATTAAATTCATAAATTGTGATTATTGAATTACATATTAGTATAAGAGAAATTAAATTTTATACTCAAATCAAATAATAAAACTTTTAGAATTCATAAATTATAAAATTTATGAATTTAAAATTTATAAATTTTATAAAATGTATGAATTGTAAAATCTTACAATTTAAAAGGTGCCATAATGGAAACAAAACGAAAATAGTAAGTAGAAGCAAAATAGTCGCGCATTGTTGTGGAAGTTTCATTTTTGTAATACTTTTCAAAAATTATTTAGCTTGATGGTTCAATTTTAATATATTTTACTATATATTTTATTTTTGGAAGTTTCAAAAGTAGTGTAATTTTATTATTGGTAATTTATTATTTTGATTTTTTAAGGAAATAAAGTGTTTTAGGACCTATATAGAAAAAAAAGTTAAAAACTGAAATCCAATTAAATTTAATATTTTAAAAATTAATATGTCATCCAATTTTTAAAATATTTAAAACTGTAGAGTTTATTATAAAATTTAACATCTAAAATTACTAATTTTTTAAATATTAGAATCAATATGTTTATTAGGACAAGTCTTTTTGTTTTTGTATTTAAACCAAAAGTTTTTCAATGTTGTGTTAATTCTTTTTTTTTTGGTCGTCATTCCATTATTTAAAACATGTTCAATAGTTATAAATGGTAATGTTGTAAAACATTTTTTTTCTCTTTTTTCTTTTTATTTAATCCAATACAATTAAAATCCTTCTAACAGCAGACCTTTTTTTTATACAGCAGTTGATACAAAACTAAGATACATAATTATTAATATACTTTTTTTCCCAAAAAGTGATTTAAGTTAAATTTAGTTATTTTTATGATAAAAAAATTGATGATTTAAATATAAAAATAATATAAAATTCAGTGAAGATAACTGTAATTTTAAAAAAAAAATTTCTGAAAAGGCTTGGCCAATTCGCTGTTCCCATAACAATGAATTCGCAAAGCGTAAAAAAAACAAAAACAAAAGAGGTTGAGGGAAGTGTGTGCAAGTTAAGGAAGAAAGAAAAACAAATGGCTTTAAATCAAAATCAAGATAAAGGAAGTATTATCCTTTGATTTGAAATACAGGAAAATAAATGCGAAGAGAAAGGTTATATAATACAGAAAAAAAAAAAGAAAAAAAGGAAACCACTTTAATAGCATCATTCCAAGAGAAGCTACAGAGGAAAAAATGTCAAATAGGAAAAATGATGACAAATGAACACAACAAAGGATATCTTTTCTGAGAGCCATCATATGAGAGTAGATCACGAACCTTTTTGCTGCATATTTAATGGAACTTTTCCTGCGTTGGGAGATTTGGAAAAGATCATGCAAGGCACGATAATCGACCCTCCAGCCTTGTTTTGATGTTAAACCATGTCAACTCTAAGGAATGGGAACACCCAAATCAACATAAAATATGCAAGAATAGATTTTATGCAGACTCAGTAACTGTAACGACAGCAGTAGATTAGTATATTAGCATTGTGTCAGTCTTTCTTGAGCCAGTTTGACCATAAGCAACAACAATACACTTGTTGTATCCATCTCAATTCAAAAATCACAAAGCTGTAGATTCAGTAATCATTATCATGTCCATGGCCTCAATCTCATCACCCTATAGAAATCTAATAAAAAAAATGATATTTTCATCATCAAATTTCATGTGAGCCTCTTCTTACACCAGAATCTCGTTACCCACTGAGAAATCTTATCAAAATTGATATTTTCATCATCATGGTTATTAATTGCATCCAAATCCAAAATTCTCTAAACAGTAATCAACTTTAAAGTCAGAAAAAAAAGAGAAACAGCAAAAAAAAAAAAAAAAAAGGGCAATTGCAACCAAATCAACATAAGGACAGTTCCAAACTGAATGGCATATGAATGACTAAAACAAATCTCACATGTAAATAGCCCCATCACTAAAGGGATGCCTCAAACATATATATATAAAATCATTCACCACAGCAAAGGAAGGAGATGCATAAAGCCAACTGCAGATCAGTATGTTCTTACAACTGTATATTCAGATTACTCGACCCATCAGATCCAAGACAAGAGGTACGATTTAAAAATTCAAAATTCAACAATGAACTTAGAGCAGAGGTCCGATTAAAGAGAGAGAGGAAAAAACCAAACATGTAAAATAAAAATAAGAAATCAACATAAAATAAACTGAAAACTAAGAAATGGAAGTCCATTAACGATTATAGTGGCTGAATGCGAAAAGAAACACATCATACTAAAACCGGCAAAACCAAAAAAAAAATAATAA